>RJWJ010006071.1:0-64507 GCA_004363605.1 Indri indri
ATTTCATGCAATTTTCTTGAATTAATATTGGGCATGTTTACTAATTTCCCACAATTTATGATTTCTTGAGCTCTGTAGCATTTATTCCTCTCAGACAAGATTTTTATTTGAAAGTCTTTCCTGAAATAATGCATTTGTTTTTGGACTCTCGTCAAGTTTATTTCTAGAGATTTTGAAAAAATACTTTAAAAAATCTTCATGGTTGTTGGTTTCTTTGAAAGTTTGTGCTGCCAAAAAGATAAGTCATATTGTTTGATCTTATGCTGAGCAGGCACAAATTTAACAATCGTAAGTACGTGGTAAATAGATGTTCTGTGAATGACCCGGTGGGCTTTGAGAAGCTGTGTTGAACGGATAGAATAATTAACAGCACAGAGAATGAAATTCTACTCTGTAACCTAATGATTTACTACTGTCAAGATACTTTACAAGGGCACAGAATTACTTATATTTATAACTCTATGAGCAGGCAGATAATAAACACTCGATATATTTCTACTATTAGATTGACATTTTTGTTTTTAACTAGGATGGAAAAAATGAGTTTGTCCAAAGATAGGATTGTGTTAACCTTCATTTCTTTGCAATTTCTCCTTTTTGATAACCTGTTTGATATTTAGTGGCTTTGTGTCTGACATCTGTTTTTTTGGTAGTGACATGATTTGGCCAGTAATCAAAGAAAACTCTGCTATGATTTTTTTTTTTTAAGGTGAACAAGTGAAGACCTTGGTTTTGAACATAAGGTCAAAAAATGTCAAGTACAGATCATTAAATTAAAAGTAACTAAATCAATAGCATTAGGAGGCTAAAAATACTTCTGCTCAATATGGAAAACCAACAGGCCTGTGAAGGCATCAGATGAAAAAAAGCGTTCACATAATGGAAGAAATTTCAAATAATTCAGAGCACAAATGGGGAGGGGAAGGAGGGAAAAGGGCTGAACCTTGCATTTAAGGTGGAAGCTAGAAAGAGAAATGTGTAGAACATCCTTTTCTTTGTGACAGCATGAGGACGTTTACCAGTGGAAGTTATTAGTGTAGATAGGAGAGACATTGGGGCTTTTCTCTGGTGTCATTGACACTGGGTACTCACGGACCCGTGTGCCCCACCTTGTGTGTGACTGTGCCAGAGCTCCCCGTCTTGCGTCTCAGCCCGGACGCTCTCTGCAGACCCAGAGACAATGGTCACACACGAAAATTCTGTTTTGGAAAAATCACCCCCAATATCCCACTGTTCAGGACCAGGGCTTGAGAGTAGGAGGGGCCAGAGGGCCTAGACGCGAGTTTAACTCAACCTAAGTCTTTTAAGCCTCATCTGTAATATGGGAACGTTGTTGCCCTGACTGTTACCCTGGAGTGACACATGTGACGGGCTTACACAGTTAACGGCACAAAGTAAGTGATCAGTGACATTTAATTGTGATGTGGCTGTTGCCTTTGTTCTTTTCTCCTGCTCCTCACTGCCATGTCCCCTAGTCCTTTCTGCGATGTCCTCCTCGGTCCTTACTCTGACGTCCTCCTAGGTCCTTACTGCGGTGCACTATGGTGTCTTCCTTGATCCTGTACTTTGAAATGTTCCTGAGTTTCTCCCTCACTGAGTGTGTCTCAAGGTCTCTTTTATTGGTTCTTTCCTTTCTCTGCCTAAGCGCAACATTTCTCAAACTGTGGCTCACAGAGGAAGTCATCTGTGAGAGGCTGACACGTGGTTTGGGGAAGGAACTGCATGTGAGATGATTATATTTGTAAGAAATGTAAGCTAAATATTACACACATTTATGTTCTATTACTCAGTAAGCTGATTTTGTTAATTGGGCAAAAAACAAATACGCAAACAGAGAAACGGAAACAAAGGATATCTCATCTATAAAAATGCCAGGAAACTCTGTGGGAAAGCACCCGTTGCATTTACCCGCTGTCTGTGTCAGGACAATCTGTCTTGGGGATGGATCCAGCACCTCCCTTGATCTCCATGGGCACCTTCATCCCCACACAGCCACACCCACTCGCGGGCGATTTAGGCGAAACAGCGAGCTTGCTGGACAGATCCAGATCCTAAATAAGTCCTTCAGCCCCCTTCCGAAGGGATTGCTGTCTTCCTGCCCCATGTGTGTAAATTCTGCAGCCCAGAACAGAACCGGTCTGTTCCGGTTTTCTCCACCCCACCACCAGTGGCGTTAAACAAGCTGTTATGCTCACAGTGTTGTGAGTCAGGAGTTCAGGTGGGGCACAGCAGGGGTGGCTGTTCTCTGCCCTGTGGTTACTGGAACCTCAGCTGCAGTGGTGTAAATGGCTGGAGATGTCGGGGATGGCTCGACTGGTGTCATTTGCAGGGCCCCTGCTCGTGTGTGTTGGCCCCTTGGTCATTCTTGCGTTGCAGCTTCAGGGGCTGGAGTATCTCAGAGGCTTGGTCACTCGCTGTTCTGGTCCCTGGCGTGGGATGGCTGGAAGAGCTGGGGTTCCCCAGGCTGACTGCCCACCGGGCCAGCTTGGGCTTCTAGCACATGGTGGTCTCTGGGGTCCAGGTTCTCACGTCGCATCTGGCTTCCCTTAAAGCATGTGTTCCAGAAGGAAGCGGATGCCGCTGTTATCCTAACACCTGGGCCCAGACACGGGCAGAGTCACTTCCATCTTCTCCTGTTGGTCAGGCAGTCACAGAACCCGCCCACACTCAGACGGAAGGGAAAGAGAATGCACATCTCGATGAGATACGGGTCAGAGATTCTGTGGTCCTTTCAAATATGCACAGAGGCTTTTATTTTTCTTACCATTTTAGTGCATATTTTTGGGCTTGTTCAGTGTCATTGTGTATTCAAAGGTAATTGCATTTTGTTAATTCACTTTAACTGCAACAATTGCTTCATCTTAAGTCCATTTTTGCTGGTCATTCTAAGCAAAGAATTCATGTGTCTCCTAATTCCTCTTGGGTTTCCATTAGTCCATTAAACTTCAGAAATCACTCTGTAGCTGTGTTTGTTGAGATAATCTGGTTTATTATGTTCTTCCTACTTTCTCATTTTTACGTTGTCTTAACGTGGAGGAGGAAATAATGAATTTCTCGCCTTATGGAGGCAGAGATATGTGTAAGTAGGTGGGATTTGCGGCATTTTCTGGTCATAGCACTGGGGCGATGGTCACATGCTTGTGAGAAGAGATGGCCGTGTGTGTCTAAGGCATTCAGCGAAACTGCAGTTACGTCCTGCTCCAGGGAGGACACAGGTAAGAGCGAGTGAGATATTTTTCCACTTTTCTGTTGATGTGGGACAAACCACGTCAACAGAAAAGCTCTCTTTTAGTGGCTTGAAAGAGTAACAGTTGCTTATTTTGCTCATAAATCTGCAATCAATAATCTAGCCTTGTAGTTACGTATTGACACTTCTCCCATATTCTGTTGGCTGTGGTGGTGACCAAGGTGTTTCTGGGTTCCAGGAAAGGGACACATCACTTGATGGGAAGAGTGTCAAGATGACATTGTAACAATTGCATATGAAATGGGAGGTGGCGTCGTGACCCTCATGGGGAATATGAACCCCCTGCCAGTCATGATCGTTCCTCGAGGAGCTTAGGTGTATTTGGTGGTCACGCGCCGCACGGTTGTATAGGGAAGAGATGGGTATCATGCTGAGGGTGAGCAGGTGTCGTGGGAGTACAGGAGGACGCTCAAGCTGCAGAGTGCCAGGAGATGGCAGCTATAGCTCAGGGGAGGTCAAGAAAGGCTCCGCAGAGGAGGGACGCGCTGGAGGGTGGAGGAGGAGTGGAGCGTGAGAGGGAGGGAAGTTGGCTGAGAGCTTCGGGCAGAGAGAGCGGCTTGCATGGAGGCATTGGAGTGAGAACGGGGTCGCTGGGCACCTGTGTGGCAGGAGGACGGGGTCCCTGGGGCAGTGGTGGGATTTAAGGGTAGAAATGTGGGTCTGGGGTAAGCTGTGCGGGACCTAGGGCGCCCTGTCAGGGGTGCGAACAATGCCATGTGGGCGCTATAAAACTATCACTTTTTTTTTGTATTTTTTTTATTGAGGTGAAATTCACACAACGTAAAATTACCCATTTTAAAGTGTACAATTCAGTGACATTTAGTACATTCACATTGTTGCACAACCACCACCTCTACCTAGTTGCAAAACATTTTCATCACACTCAAAGAAACCCTGCACCCATGAAACCGTTGTTCCCGTCTCCCAGCCCCTGACAAGCACTGTCTGCTTTCTGTCGCTGTGGATTTACCTTTTCTGGATAGTTCATGTAAATGACATCATCCAATCATGTCTGACCTCTGTGACTGGCGTCTTCACTGAGTTTGACGATCTTGCGGCTCGTGCACGTTGCAGCATGGATTAGTACCGCGTTCCTTCCACGGCGGAAGAACAGCCCGTTACTCACGTGCGGTCCGCACGGTGTGTGTAGTGGATAGTCTGTGCTTTGTTTAGAAATCATCTGTTGGTGGACATGTGGGGAGTTGCTGCTTTTTGGCCACAGTGAACAGTGCTGCATGAGCACCGGTGTACCAGGGCCCTGTCTCTGGTTCTCCTGGGTGTATACCCAGGGGTGGACTTGCTGGTTTGTATGGTAATTCCATGTTTAGCTTTTTAAAAAATCCCTGAACTCTTTCCACAGCAGTTGCCTCATTTTATATTCCCCCCAGCAATGAAGAAGGGCCAGAGATTTTTGAGTAGAGGTGTGAACTAGTTACAGTTGGCCCTGGAATAACATGGATTTGAGCTGTGAGGTGCCACCTCTTCCCTGGTTTTCTTCCGCCTCTGCTACCCTGGAGACAGCAAGTCCAACCCCTGCTCCTCCTCACCTACTCAACATGAAACGGGGATGAAGACCTCTATGGTGGTCCGCTTCCACTTCGTGAATGTGAAGTTCATTTCCTCTTCCTTATGATTTGCTTAATAACATTATCTTTCCTCTAGCTTACGGCATTGTGAGAACACAGGATAAGATACACAGGACATAGGAAACGCATGTGAATCAACTGTTCACGTGGCGGGTGAGGGTTGCGATCCACAGCAGGCTGTTAGCAGTGAGTGTTGGGGGGTCAGAGGTTGTGCTGGGCTTGATGGCACAGAGGTCAAACCCTAATCCCAAGTTGTTCCTGGGTCAAATGTGCATCCTTTCTGGGGACAGATTCAAGGGAAGAGGGGCTGGGAGGTGGCTGTACAGTTCACCAGCCCAGGCTGTTCTGCTTGGAACTGGTTTCTTGCAGCGCTGGCCGTGCAAGTCTGCGAGTTAGGAGGAAAAGGAATGCCAGGAAAGGTGATGATTTCCACCAAATCGCCCCCTAATGAGCACGAGTCAGTGTTCCTCACTCTGTCCTCCGCCTGTTCCTGCTGCCGCCCTCTCTCTGGGACTGATCTCGCGCTGCAGCTGCCACCCCCACGAGCCACCTCGCTCCACTGCCGCCAGGTTTGTCTGCGTTTTCCGTTCCTCCATCCTGGGCTTCCGGGTTGGCCGCTCATGGGACTGACCTGAGGCCCTGGCTCTGCTCTCCAGGGCAGCCCTGGTGGGTGGACCGAGGAGCGATAGCCGTGATGCCCTTGGCCAAGGCAATGGCGGCAGAGGGGGGTTGGGTTTGTTTCTTGTGGTCTCTGTGGCACAGAATGACCTGATCCTGTGGCCATAGCCATGGCCACGTGGGGGCTTCACCCATAGCCTCCCAGGCAGCGGGACTTACCCTGGTCAGAAGGGGAGCAGGGGTGGGGTGTGACCCACCCTGTGGCCTTGCACAGTCCCACTGGCGGGACAGGGTGGGGGACCAGGTGCCGCAGTGCCCAAAGTGATGAAGCCTCAGCCACGGTGCCTAGCTGAAACAGTTGAAATGATGACTCTTCTAGGATTTAAAAAGAGAGAGGGATTTATTGGAAAGATAGGGAGGTTCCCAAGTTTACTAGAGGCTGAGAGACCAGACTTAGGAAGCAGGGACCCTGGGGGCCCAGGAAGTCTCAGGAACAAGAGCCACGGTGGCAGGTGCAGGGCCCCCAGGGGTTACACAGATGTGCTGGGCCAGGACCATGGCCGTCGCAAGGACACCGCCTCCCGCCTCCCCATGGCAGGGTCCTCCAGGAGAGCCGTGGGGGCCTCAGCCACACCGTCCCCCCTGCCGGGTGGGAGCCTTGGGGGCTGGATAGATGCGGAGCAGGAGCAAGATGCCAGATGGGAGAGAAGTGAACACTGCTCACAAGTGTGTTTACAGTTTCTCAAAACATGCTGCACTTCGACAAAGCTTAGGGTGTCAGACGCCTGACGTCTCCCCTTTGCAAAGGGACAGTCTTGGTTGATGAAACGACACAGATCACTCCCCTTTTGCTTTGGTGACCACCTTCCTTTCACTTCAGACTCACTTTGCCAGGATGGAAGAGGCAGTTAAGTATTTTGGCCTTAAAGTACTGTGGGTGGGGATAAATTTGTAAGAAAGAGCAAATAAGTAGGAATTTTTTAAAAAAGGATTGTATACTCTGGACTGCTCAGTAACGTTAATGACTGGATTGATCGTCTACCCTAAGGTGCTGTTGGATAGAAACAGAAACAACATGGGTAACGCAGAAAGAAAAATCAAACAAAAACAAGGGTGAGTCTGGCTGCTCTGACCTTAAATGACTTACTGTTATGTATTGCCAATCAGTGCCAGGGGAAAAGACTTTCTAAAACAACGTTTTCTGTGGGGTGCTGCGTGTCTAGCTTTTCCTGGTCTGGGCACCGGAATCTTAACAGAAAAAGCCATGCAGCTATCTGCACCGTGTCCAGCGTGCTACGTGGAACCCCATGCAGGGAGCAGAAATTCTTGATGAGGACGAGGGAAGCTGCACAGTGGGAGGAGAACGGCACGTGTTATACAAGCATAAGTAATAATGATGCAGTATTAGTAGGTGATATCTATTGAGTACGTACTATGTGCTGGGCCTGTTGCTGGCACGTTACGTGTGTTATTGATTTAGCCACCCAGTAGGGTTAAGTGCTTTTATTATCCATTTTCCTACAGGGAAACCGAGTCAAGGCAGATTGAGTTCCTAAGGTTATGCAGGCAGGAGGTGAAGGTGCTGGGATCTGAGCCAGGCAGTGGCCCAGGCCTGTATCCCTGGCGGCTGGATGGTGCGTACCACAGACCGTGGGAATGTCGATGTGGGATTCCAAGGTAAATTCAGTTCTTCTCCACTCATGGTCTAGGGCAGGTGTCCCTGAGATGCCAGAGAACAGTCTCACTTTGACCCCGTCTGATTCCTTTTGTGTTCATGGAGTTTCTGTTGACCCTCCCCTGGTCCAACGCAGCCTTTGACCTGGCGGGTAAGTTCTGTGAGGGGTACCTCTTCCGCAGGGATGTGCGAAACCCCGTGTGAACATCTCAGGCCCGTGCTTGTATCGAAGAACAGGCTGTAATAATTGCAAGGCTCCTTGCAGCACACGGGCAGTTTGAAGGAATAAAAGTCACTTTCAATTTTGTAAACCTCACTGTCCCCAGCGTGTAGGCAAGTTTATGTTTCCCCTAAATTATTTAATAAAAATCGCACCCTGGGCACTATTTCTTGGGAAAGCAAATGTAATGGAAACAAAAATGTGTTGATTTTGGGAAAACATCTGGGGTCCAAACGTAAATGAAATTTACATAAAAAGGGCTAAGTGGGGAGATTTGGGATGACTGGGAAGGTAGCTTCTGTATTCGCCAACTTACCTGTGTTCTGCTGTCTTAGGAAACCGTAACAATCTCTCTCTCTGTTTTTTTTTTTTTTTTTTATAGAAGCAGAATTTTTGTTTGCCAACTTTTTTTTTATTTCAGCATATTATGGGGGTACAAATGTTTAGGTTACGTATATTGCCTTTGCCCCACCCAAGTCAGAGCTTCAAGCGTGTCCATCCCCCAGACGGTGTGCACCGCACCCATTAGGTGTGAATATACCCATCCCTCCTCCCCCTCCCACCCACCTGCCCGGCACCCGATGAATGTTATTACTACATGTGCTCTTAAATGTTGGTCAATTAAGTCAGTTAATACCAATTTGATGGTGAGTACACATGGTGCTCGTTTTTCCATTCTTGTGATACTTCACTTAGTAGAATGGGCTCCAGCTCTATCCAGGATAGTACAAGAGGTGCTAGATCCCCCCTGTTTTTTGTGGCTGAGTAGAACTCTATGGTATACAGATACCACATAACATCTCTTAACCCGATGCAATAGGTCCCACCTGTTTCATCTTAAAAGACGGTGCTGGGAGGCAGGAGGGCTGCGGATTAATGCTCTGCCTCCACTCCAAGGAGCTTATAATCTTGTCAGCAGCAGAAAGTCCTTTGCTCTGAAATATTGAAATGTGTAGGGATAGTAGAGACAGTGAATACTCTGGACTTTCAGAGCTGGAAAAGCTTCCTAATGGAGGGGTATTGATCTGGACCTCGAAGGAGGGGACTGGCTTGGCCGGTGAGTGAGGAGCAGACGGGGTCGCAGGAAAGGGGAACAGCGAGAACGGGCCGGGGGCACCTGCAGGAAACCTGTGTCCATGCTGAACAGCGGGGCCGCGTCCCGTGTGGCAGGAACAGGACCCTCCTGACTCAGAAGGCGTGTGGGAAGTGTGCATCTAGCACTGGTGGTGGAGTGGGGGCAGGCCCCTAAGGGAGGGACCAGCACATGTGCAGTGACTCACGGCTCGGAGGCCAGGTGGGAGGACTGCAGGGAGGAAGTGCTAAATAGGGACACGGTTTAAAGGAACACACCCAGGAGAGCATGGCTCTCGAGGTACGTGCAGGTGGGGCATTTTAGTTCAAAAAATATTGCTCGGTGCTTACAGTGTGTAAAGTACTGTGTTACTGTGTTGTGATATGAAAACATGAAGGAGATCTGGCATCTGCCCTAGAAGTTTACAGTCACATGGTTGGGGTAAGATAAGTACACAGTAAGTAAACGTTTATGAAATCGAGTAAAGGCACCCTGGCACTGCAGGTGCAAATAGCAAAGGCAGTGAAGGAGCTAGTTTGGGGGACATGGTATGTTGTTCTCTGGACACTGCTAGCATGTAATGGCAGAAGCAGTGCTCAGGGAGCAGGCTGGGGGCAGAGGGCAGTCCAAGGACAGAGGTCTGAAAGCTGTCCCCAGGGAGGTTTTTGTGAAACTGCATGAGTGGATAAGTTCTTTGATCAAAAATTTATATGGCAACAAGCTGAAGGCTGAGCCTTGGGAATGTCCACAACTTTGGGCCAGAGGCAGAGGTGAGGCACAGGGCGCTGGAGAGGCTCTGCCCAGGCCAGTGGGAGCTTCAGGGATGAAGGCAGCTTTCGGGGTTCACGATGGAGAGCCAGGAGACCAGTCACAGCCAGATCACAGGGGGTCAGGAGGGAACACAGGTGACAGGCCTAAACATTTGTTCCCAAACGCTTGTGAATATCTTCTGCGTGCAAACTCTTATGATGGTGTTATTGGGAACAGGACAGCAATTAACATAGCAGCCCTCTTCGAGGGACAGTACAAAGGACTCACACAGATAACCATAACATACGGCATTCAGTGAGGAGTGAGAAAGCAAGTGCAGGTTGTTGCTGAGGTTCAGAGGAGGGAAATGCTGCCTTGAGCTTGGGAAGATGAGAGAGGCGGAAAGGGAGGCGAAGAGGCTCAGGAGATGGAACGTGCAGGAGATGGAATGGAGTCGGCCCGTCTAGATCACGGGATGTGAATGCACAGAGATGGTGGGACAGGATCTGAAGTGACTGGATCGGAGGGGCTGATACTTGGGGTTGGAAAGAATAAGATGTGTGCGACTACCCAGTGGGTGGGTATGAGAAAGGCAGCGATGGGCAGCAGACTGGTGGTGAGACAGGGCCAGGCCGTGGAAGCCCCTGCTCACCCTCACAGCATAGGTGCCGAGCGAGCAGTGTGGGTTCACACACACGCACACACGTGGTAGCTTCACTGATGCATAGTTTACATGAAGTACATCTCATGCCACTGGAGTTTTGATAAATGTAAGTCCTGCAACTGCCACCATAATAAAACCCTAGAACCCTTGCATCACCTCCCAAATTCCTGCATGTCCCTTTGCGGTCAATTCCTGCCCCACTGATCTCTTTCTCTTTCTGTAGTTTCACATTCCTGGGATCGCACGTAAACAGAATCACACTGTGTGCAACCTTCTATGTCCCTGCTCTCAGGGGCGTGGTGCCACAGTGAGATTCATCTACGTCGCCATGTGTATTAATAGTTCTCTTGTTTTATTGCTGAGTAATATTTCATTGCATGGTTACACTATATTTTGTTTATTCACCAGTTGATGGACATTTGGGTTCTTTCCAGTTTTTTGTTATTATAAACAATGCTATTATGAGCATTCACATAAGAGGTTTCATGTGGACATATTTCTTCATTTTTCTTGGGTAGATGCCTAGAAGAGGGGTTGATGGGTCTGTTGGTAAGTCTATGCTTAACTTAATGAGAAATTGCCAAAACCATTCCATTTTCTAAACCTAGCAGTAATGCATGTGTATTGTTTCATCAGTTAGTTAAAAGTTTATAAATTTTATTGATCTTTCAAAGAACCATTTCTTGGCTTCCTTGATTTTTATCTGTTGCTTTCCTGTTTTCCATTTCATTGATTTCTGTACTATCTCAATGATCTCTTTCCTTCTTACTTTGAGTTTAATTTGTTCTTCTTTCCCTAGCCTCTTAAAATGAAATTTTATATTATCTATTACAGACGTTCCTGTTTTCTAATCTAAGCTTTTAGTGATGAATTTCCCTCCAAGCACCACTTTATCTGCATCTCACAGATTTTCATATTTTGTGTTCATTTTCATTCTGTTCAAGATATATTTTCTCTTTTGACCTGTTGGTTATTTATAAGTGTCTTGTGTAATTTCCACATATTGTGGCTTTACCAGAATATTTTTTCTGTTTTAATTTAAAATTTTAGTCCACTGTGATCATGAACATATTCTATGATTTCAGTCTTGGTACATGCATTGGGACTTGCTTTATGGCCCAGTGTATGGTCTGTCCTGGTGAATGTTCCAGGTGTTTTTGAGAAGAATGTGTACTTTGCTGTTGCTGGGGGGAGTGTTTTCACATGTCAGTTGTTTGATAATGTTGTTTAAGCTTTCTATAGTCTGACCGGTGTTCTGTTTACTTGATCTATGGATTATGAGAGAGGAGTAATGAAATATCTAGCTATAGCTATTAATATTTGTCCAGTTCTTCTTTCAATTCTGTCAGTTTTTGCTTTCTGTATTCAGAGTCTATCATTAGGTGCACATGTGCCTAAATTATTATATATTTCTGCTACATTTAGCATTTTATCATGAAATGTACTTCTTTGTCTTGAGTAATGTTCTTTAGCTTAAAACTATTTGTTTGATATTAACATAGTCTGGCTCTCTCATATGTACAGTTTGCATACCATTTTGCTTTTACTATTTTAGTATAATTGAATTTAAAATGTGTTTTATGTAGACAGCATATAGTTATATCTTGCTTTTAGATCCAGTCTGACAGTCTCTGCCTTTTGACTGAAGTGGCTAGTACATTTATATTTAATGTAGTTATTGATGCCACTGAATTCATGTCTGCCATTTTGCTCTCCTGTTATTCCTTCTTTTGTGTTAAATATTTAAGTAGAGCATTTCAATGTCTCTATTGATTTCTAAGCTATATTTCTTTGTGTGCTTTTCTTTTTTATTGTTTTGTGGTTGCTCTAAGGGTTGAATCAGTGTTTTTAACTTATCACAATCTACTTCAAATGAACATTAACTTTCTTCCGGTAAAATATAGGCACTTTGCACTGGGATAGCTTCATTCCCTCCTCCCTTTCTCTGCTACTGTTGATATACATAAACATACACACACATGCACATACATATACACACACACATATGTGAATATATGTGTACGTTGTATAACATCAGTATGTGTAACATTAGAATTGAAATGCCTATATACACACATATACATGCACATACATATTCTGTATATTAAAATCCAGCAACACAGTATTGTATTTTTTCTTTAAACATTCTTTTAAAGAAATTAAGAGATGAAAGAAAAATATATATTCTTATATATTTATACACATAATTACCATTTCTGGTGTGTTTTATTCTTTCCCATGGCTCTGAGTTCCTGTCTGGTGTCATTTTCCTTCAGCTCAGAGGACTCCCATCATTACTTATGGTGAAGTTCTATCAGTTGTTGTACATCTCGAAATGTTTTAATTCCAATACCACGTTTGAATGATAGTTTAACTGAGTATAGAATTCTTGGTTGAGAGTTTAGTCTTTTTGCACTTTGCATATGTTATTCTCATGTCTTCTGGCTACCACTTTTTCTGGTGAGAAGTAAGCCTTAGGGTGTATCTTTGTTCCTCTTCATGTGATGTGTCATTTTTATCTTGCTGCTTTCAAGATCTCCTATTTATCTTTGACTTTCAGTAGTTTGACTACAATGTGTTCGGGTGTGATTTTCCTGTTGTTTATCCTACTTGGGTTTGGTGAGCTTCTTGGATCTGTAAGTTAGTGATTTTTTTCCACCAAATTTGGGAAGTTTCTGTACCACATTTCTTCAAATATTTTTCCCCCTTTCCTCTCCTTCTGGGACTCCAGTTACATGTATGCTGGTGTACAGACTGTTGCTCCACAGGTTCTGACGACCTGTTCATTTTTCTTCAATCTTTCTTCTCTCTGTTCTTTGGCTTGAATGTTTTCTACTGATCTTTCTTCAAATTCATTGATATTTTTCTTCTGCTACTTCATAGCTGCTGTTGAGTCCATCTACTGAAATTTTCATCTCAGTTATTTTACTTTTTAGCTCTAGCATTTCCGTTTGGTTCTATTTCATGGTTTCTGATTTTTTGTTCTATTTTGTATCTATCTGCTCACTCATGCTCAGCACATATTCCTTCAATCTTTTGAACTTATGTTCTTTGGAATCTTTGAACATATTTATAATAGCTTTTTGAAAAATCTTTGTCTGTTAAATTCAACTTCTGGCCCCACTTGGCATCACTTTATACTGACTGGTTTGTGTTTTTTCCCCCTGAGTATGAGTTATATTTTTATTTTATTTTTACATGTTTTGTGATTTGTATTTGAAAGCTAGACATTTTAGCTAATACATTGAAGTTACCATGGACTCTAGTTTGATCCTCCGAGGGTGCAGACAATTGACTTGCTATGTGTCTCCCTGCAGTGCTAACCTCTGCGTAGCTTTTCCCTCTTGGCCTGGCTCCCAGCAGCCTCCCAGCACCTGCACAGCTTAGCAGCCACCAGTGATGTGAGTGGAGACTGTGCTCTTATATTCAAGCCAGCAAGGCTTCTGCTGTCTGCCACTTGGGCTGCATGTGGACTGAGGAATGCTTCCAAAGGCACCGCGACTTCACGTGTGCCCCATGCTCGTAATTTTCAGACCTCCTCAGGATCTCCCACATGCATGTGTTGTTTAGTAGTCAGCCAGGGATGTGTGATGAGCACATCTCAGCTCTATTATGGCTTATTTACTTCCACAATCTCCTCCACACATTTCGAGCTGCGTTGCCGCCCACCCTGAACCAAGCCCACAGCTTCTGACCATAAAGCTGCACGTCTTCCCCACCGGTTTGGGGAGAGGTGGTCTGGGAATGCCCCCAGGAAGGAAGGTCACAGACTCACCAGGCTTAGCTGATGCAGGGTGGTTTCCTATAAGTAAACAGTTCTCAAGTTGTTGCCTGCCCTTGGTTGTTTTCCTGTATCCTAAATGGATGTTTAACATTTTTTTTTCCAGTTTAGTACATTTTTCAGTGGAGGACGAATGTGCAGTATTCTTATGTAGTGGAAATGGGTTGCCTTAAGAAAGTGTCTGGGTAGTGCTTTAGGATGAGGCATCTGGGTGAGCGTGTGAAGTGGGCGTGCAATGGCGAGAGATGAGATGGAGCCACTTGTGGGGCAGTTGTGTCGGTGCCGGAGGGGGCAGCGAGGGCGCGGCAGAGAGAACGGAGCGGGCGAGGCAGGCAGGAGCCACGTGACTGGCTGTGGATAAGTTGCTAGAACTCACAAAAACTCCAAACTAGGTTGATGGAAACTAAAAAAGGTGAGTACAAGAGAGGGATGACAACAGCCAGGAGGGGAAACGGGGTGGCCGGCAGAGAGGGAAGTGCAGGCGGGAGGTTAAAGACAAAGAAAAAACAGCTCTGTGTGGGAATGCAGCCTTGAAGCTGTGCTCACTCTGTCTGGGAAGTCCTCTGGGCCCAGCGGGCTTCATTCCATTTAGACCCTGGCAAGCTGAGGAGGGAGCTTCCGCACCCTGCCCCACGGCGTACACCTTGCCGCTTTGATGGCGGGAGCTGGCGCTGTTGCAGCCTGGGTAAGCGAGCAGCTGACACTCCTCTTCCTATGAACTTTTCTTTTTCAAGAAGGAAGAGGGGTGAGTATATAATTTGTTTTTCCTAAGCCTATGGATGCAACCGCGCAGGCAGTGGAAAAGGGGGAGTATGGATGGCCCAGGTGGAAGCGTCGACCTGGGTCAGCAAATGGTTACGCTGCCGAAAGGAGCAGAGAAGCGGGCTGTCACGCAGCTGACACTGGCGGTGATGCACGAGCTTGCCGCGCAGTGGGTGTGTGCGGGTCTGTGAGCGGCGTGGGGCAGCGAGGAGCATGTGTGAGTGGGAGGTGCGGGGCCTCATTTTAAGTAATTTCTCATCTCAGCCCAGTAGTTTCTTCATTTCCTCCAAACAGATTGGATTTGCTCAAATCTAAAGACCTGCACAGATATGCACTTCAGGATGATTCTAGAGGTCTGCTCGGGAGTGTTTAGACAGTTCTAGATTGTTGTACTAGTTTCTTTGATGTATGTGCAAGGGAAAGGCTTCCTCATAATACATTGGCAAGATTGTTTCATAACAAGAGTTTTCATTTTTTAACATTTGGGATCAAAGCTTGAGATTTCGTTAAACCCTTTTAGCAATGTTCAAGTTGGCTGCTGCTTTTGCTAAATTCCTGCTCTAATGAAGGGCATCATCAAAGCGTGGTGCAACCACTTACCTGTAGGCGGCCATGGAGCCACCCAGGTGGGAGATGTGCATGACATACTTGAAAGGCTTCCTGCTCAGAATGGTCTTCCATGCCTGGTGCTCTGGGACCGGGAATTCTACCCTTAGGAACTACTGCCTAAGGGTTAAGGCATTATATTTCCAGGACTCATTTTCAAAAACTCAATCCTTCCTGGAAATGATGATGAATTATACCTTTGACACTGCAGTGGGGATGGGTTTATTTCACACCTTTTGGTCCCATGGGGCAGCAGGATGTCATTGGTGACTCAAGTGACCAGGGTGTGGAAAGGGGACACTCAGTGCCGGAGTCATGTCTGTTGCGTCAGCTGCAAAGGTCATACGACTGGTCCACCTGCTCCTGTCTCCCTCCCCTGTACTCTGTCACTTGTGCACTCCCGGCTTAATCTCCGTGTTATAGCCAGAGCTCCTGTAGTCACAGAAAACAGAAACCCATTCAAGCTAGCTTAATTTAAATGGGAAGGGGCTGCTTTAAGGGACAGAGAACTCATGAAAGTCAAAGGCAGGATGTGGAGGACAGCCAGGGCTCCCGCCCGCTGGAGTCACACAGGAGTTACGACAACTGCCGCTGCTGTCGTTACAGCTTGTTGCCATCCTTGCATTTGGTAGACCAGCTTCCTCTGCTTAAAAATAGACCTCAGATGGGCTGCCCAGCCCGTCTTTAAGCTGTCCCGCCCTGAGCCCACCTCTCACTGCCCAGTTCCTTCTGTGTCACTGGCTCAAGTTCCTGGGAGAAGTTCTCTGATCCACTGAGCTCTGTTTGGTCCGAGAAGCGTCTTTTGCACCAGGTGACCTGTAGGTGGCTGTACCAGAAGGTGGGGGTCCCAGAATCTGTTGCTCTCTCCCCCAGAGATAGGTGGGGGTCTTGGTCCCACAGACGCAAGAAGCGTGGGGCAGGTGGTTGTGGTGGTCTCCAGTGCGCACTAGGAATTGTTCTGATTATGTCATTCACTTGCACAAAAAACTTCAAAAAATCTGCATTGCTTACAAGACTGCGACTCTGGCCTCCTGTGTCCCCTAATCTCATCTGCTGCTTTTCTGCCTATCTGCGGCACCCTATCCATCAGCTCTGTGCCTGCCCCGCTGCTGCCCCAGGGCATTTGCACTTGCACTTCGTAGGCTCAGAGCTCTTCCTTCCCAGCTGTCTGAGTGTCTCCCTCCCTCCCCTCTTCAGGTGTGTTGCAAGGAGAACGATACAGTCGTCTCAGGGTGGTGCTCGCCTGCACAGCCCCGTTGGCTGTGAGAGTTAGAGAAGACAAACCCCTCCAGGGACTCCCAGTGTTTCTCAAAACCTGGGACAGTGCAGGAAGGACTGAGGAGCTGCATGGACCAGAGGAGGCTGAGGGACACAAGGAGCTGGTAACACGATGACTGTGTCAGGAAAGGACGTCGGTGGAAAACTAGTGAAAACGGGGCAAAGCCTGGAGTTGTACCAGTCACACACAGCATCCGGGTCCTAGTTGTAACACTGGTGCCCTGGCAAGGCGAGGTGTTTGGCGCAGGGGAACTGAGTGAGGGGCTCTTGGTCCTGTCTTTGCAACCTTTCTGCAAGTTCAAACTATCCTAAAGTAAAAATTTTATTTAAAAAAAGCACCATCACCTTGGCATTCCCTGTGCCTCTTCCCTGCTTTAGTTTTCTCGGTCACATTCCTTGGCATCTGAACCTGTTTCACTGATTTGATCACCATCACCTGACCCCGTTACAGCGTGAGTTCCACGGGCAGGTGCATGGTCAGTGCGGGAGCCCCAGGACTAGAGCAGCGCCTGGTGTGGAGCCAGTGCTCCGTGCGCACCCAGGGACATGAGCGGAACTGGGTCTCTTCAGCTGGCACCGAGGTGCCAGCCCCGTCCTGTGCCTTCTGCCGCCCATGACTTCGGCTGCCCGCATGTGCCCAATGCTGCCCAGGCCATGCTCCTCAGGCCTCAGGTCCACATGCTCAGCTCGCACACTTTCAACTCCCGGATCTGATGTCCCCGCATCCCCCATGAAGCTGTCCTGACCTCCCCTCACACACAGAGATCTTTGCCACCAGGCCCTCTCTCCCCGGGCCTCCACAGCACTGGCCTGGAAGCCGCCTGCACCCTGGCTGCCCTGGACCTGGTGGGGACTCCCGCCCTCCCCAGCCTCCCTTGGTACTTAGTGACACCGCATGAAGACTGGGACATCTTTCCTACAAAGGCACCCACACCAGCCCATTCTAGGTGGGTTTTGGGGAGAAGAGGCTAAGGTCAGGTTGGCAAGCAGTTTGGAGTTCTGGATGTTGAGATAGTGGCTGTGCCCTAAAGGCTGAGGAGCACAGGTGTGTCACCGGGCAGTGACCTGCCATCAAGGAAGGCAGAGAGAGTAACTAGGTGAGGAAAGTGCCCCGGGGAGAACTTCGGGGTGGAGCAGAGCCTGGAAGCGCCCAGAAGCGCCTGCAGCCACAGGCAGGGGCTGGGCCCAACGGAGAGGCCTGGTGCAGGCCCGTGGGCTCAGATGTGGCCTCCCAGGTGAGTCTACAGGGCAGCCTGGGCCTGCACCAGGTCTGAACAGGACACGCGGTTTGCTCCCTACTTGTCAGGGTCATTCTGGGGTGTAGGAGGCCGGCCAGGAGTACATTCCTCCTGCCCAGCCCTGTGGAAAGGGTATTTTCCCACAGCCGACGAACTGAATGAGCTGATAAAGGGGTGAGAGGGTGATCCTGTTGGTGATCGTGGGCACAGACGCCCACCCGGCTGGTCTCCAGGCTTGCGGCTATAGCAGGGCCCCCGAGGGAGCAGCCCACCGCGGGAGCAGTGCAGGATTGTTGGAGAAACTGTCAACTTGGGACCGAGGGGCCAGCTTGCTACGGACCAGCCGCTGGGAAGAGGCAGAACAGCAGTGGGGGCTGCCGCTCTCCGGCTCCTCCCAGCAGGTGCCGGCACGGCCGGGCCGGGCAGAGGAGGCCTCTGTGGGGCCTTTAGAACAAATGCCGAGAAGGCAGGAAGGAGGGAAGGACCAGCCGTAGGGTCTCCGATCTCAGAGCAGAGTGTCCGTCACATGGCCTCAAGTGTCTGCTCCTGTCCCTCCATCTCCAGAGCTCCCGAGGACTCTACGGTTGCCTGGGAGGGTGGCACAAAGGAGCACTGGGGACAGCAGTGTGACCAGGCCAGATTCTAGCTTGGTGAGCCTTAAGGTTGCCAGGTAAAATCCAGGGTGCCCAGTTAGATTTGAATTTCAGTAACAACAAATACATTTTTTAGTACAAGCGTGCTCAGGAAATATTTGGAACTCATACTATAAAATTATTTGGTGTTGGTCTGGAATCCCAGTTTAACTGCATGTTGTGTATTGGCGTATTTATTTCCTTGCTGAATCCTGCAGCCGCAGCTGGAATGTGGTTCTCATGGACTTGGGATGTGGTGTGGACCCCTGGTTGTACCAGCTCGTCTCCCGTTTCCATGGCTACAGACCTGCCCCCACCCCCACCCCCATCTTCAGCTGGTCTTTCCATGAGCACTTGCTGTTGGAAGCGGGTTGCGAGGGCTTCTGGGAAGCAGCTGGACATTCAGCGCAGCCCCCTCTTCACACGGCAAGAGAGCCTGGTTTACAGCGACCTTGGAGGTGGCAGGAGACAGAGTCTCAGGTGTCGGGGAAGGAGGAGATGGGCATGGGCTCCCACCTGCCCCGGCGTTCTCCTTCCAACCTCAGCACCCGGTCCCTCTGCAGGTGTTCTCAGACAGTCTGGGGCTCTGGGTTTGGACCTAGACCATGTTGAGCGTTACCAGAGAGAGAGCAAGGACCCTTCCAGTAACCACAGTGTGTTCCTGCTGACAGCAGGCACATACCACAAGCCCCTCATTCTGCAGACGGGCAACTGAGGCCAGGAACGTGCACTGCAGCACTGGCTGCGAATCTCACACCCACCCCACGCCCCCACTCCCAGTGACAGAGGGAAGGATTGGTGCTGTCTGAATGCAGCCAGAGTCTAGCTTGCTCTGGGGTTTGAGGCTGGCATTTGTAAATGTACTTGTAGAAAAAAACTATTCCTTCAAAAAGCTACAAGCTAGAGTGAGCAGAATGAGAGAGCTGAGCACCACCTGCAGCTGTGGGTGATTTTTGAGAAAAGGATGTGGCTTTTGTCATAGTACAAAGTGATGGCATCGCCTTGAATGACGGAGTGCAAACAAAATCAGCCCCTGGGAAGTTGCTAAGAAATAAATGAGGCCCTGACTTTCCCACGTCCCCAGATCCTGGCCAAGTGACAACTGCGGAGATGGCCTATGGGGCCATAAAATCTCATGGCCAGTGAGGACCTGAGGGGCGAGTACTCGGTCCCACTCCCGTCTGATGCTGGAGGCCGCGCTAGCTCGGGCGTTGCTCAAGGTCTTTTGTTGAGGGCAATTCACCTACTGCCTTCTAACATGGATGATTTTGTTCCCAGGCCCTAGTAGAAGTTTCGCTGAATCCCAGCTTGTCCTTCACTGGCAAGACAGGAGACGCACATGCCAAGGAGAGGAAACGGTGTCTGTTACCTGACACCTTCCCCACGCACACCTGTTTTGAGATGACAAATTCTGCAAGTTCCTTTTTGCTGAGCGCAAAGCAATGATTTCCTACCTGAAGGAAGTCAAAGCGGCACCTCTGCAATACACTTTTAAAGATTGTACCTCTAACACTCATTTAATTGAATTTTTCATACAGTAATATTCTTTTTCATACTTTAAAGCTATAGTTAAGAATGTAGGTGTGACTTGGGTTGTTCGCTGGGATATAAACCTGTGGTGCGCCTGATGGCATTTGATTGAGGATGAAGAACAGACTGCGGATAAAGGCTGTGTTATTGAGGATACGTTGGTTTTACTCGTTTCAAGAAAAATGTGTTTTTTCCAACATTGTGGTGTTTGCATATTCATTTCCTTGACAAGTAACAGTTCTTGAAAACACTGTTTCTTTGGGCTGTTTGATCACTGTAGCTCAGAAAGATTGGAAACCTGCAGGCTCTGAACTGAAGGTGCAGATCTGATGAGAAAATCCAATTTTATATAACTCAAATTTGATTTGACTCAGGGAGGGCCACTCCGTATGGGGCAGACAGACAGGTGGGCGGGATGTCGGCTTCAGCCTCAGGAAACTCATGGTAGTCAGGGGTCTAACAGGAAGCACCAAGCAGGGGCCAGAAAGAACAGACACAAACGTGTTCCCTGGGAGGTGAGAAGTACATAAGGAAGGGTTGTAAGGCTTTGACTCGGAACCTGGGGCGGGGCCGTGGAGAACAGCATCCAGCCAAAGTCCATCTAATACCACCCCAGTTCTCTGCTTTCTTCATTGGTTGTGAGAGTAAAAAAATTATCTTGGAGACTTCCTGCTACTTCACCTTGAAGAACTTCCCAGAGGCCCAAAATGGCACTTCCTGGCTTGTCTGATGTGTTATCACCAACTCGCACTGATTCTCGTGTTGATCTTCAAACACGAAAGCAGCCGGGATGGCAGAGGCTCCTCAACAGCTCGGACGCCAGGAGGCAAACGTTGCCCCGTCTTCCTCCCAAAGAGTCTTAGAGCGAGATGAGGACTTTGAGCTCCATGCCATGTAAGAGGTCAGCCTTTTACCCTCTCTGTTGTTCTTTTTGACACAGTTGGGGTTTCTTTATGAAATCAAAGTTTATGTGAGGCTTTTCATTGGGATGTCTTCCTGGCATCCCACAAACTTGAAGCCTGCATTGAGGGTCACTTTCCTTTTTATGGTAAACTCCTTTAAAGTCAATACATACTTTGGTGAAATGTGCACTGGTCTGAGTGTCCTTCCACAGCTGAGAAGCAATAGGAAGTTTTGGGAGAGGTTTGGCAGAGGAAGTTGGTAGAGGTGGGGTGGATTTCAGCAGCGCCTAGCAATTTACGGCAGAAGACAATTTATCCACAAGTGTAAACACCAGACACTTCCAAACAGTGGCACTTTCTGTGAGAGGTTGAAAACTGACAGTCCTGAGGCATGACATGGTACTAAACTGCCTTTTTATTAAAATCACCATGCTCCTTCAGAATGGCGGGAGCCTGCTCGTGGAGACACTGTTTCTGTGCAGCGTGTCAGGTCTGAAAATCCTGGGTAAACACCCTTCTACCTTTGACAGACCTTAATGTTGTAGTTACTAGAATGTTGGGACTCGGTGGAGAATGTACAACAAGATACAAAGAGCTAAGTCTCGTGCAAACTTGTGTTTGGGACAGTGCTTGCAAAAGAGTGGAAAAGAGGCAAGTGGTTTAAAAACACTGTAAAGAATTATAGATGGTGTGGAGTGTGTGTGTCTGTGTGGGCATGTCTGTGTGTGACCTATGTGTGTGTGTGTATGTGTGGGCATGTCTATGTGTGTGACCTATGTGTCTGTGTGTCTGTGTATCTGTGTGTGTATGTCTATGTGTGTGACCTATGTGTCTGTGTGTCTGTATCTGTGTGTGTCTGTGTGGGCATGTCTATGTGTGTGACCTATGTGTCTGTGTATCTGTGTGTGTATGTCTATGTGTGTGACCTATGTGTCTGTGTGTGTCTGTGTGGGCATGTCTATGTGTGTGACCTATGTGCGTGTGTGTGTCTGTGTCTGTATAGGCATGTCTATGTGTGTGACCTACATGTCTGTGTGTCTGTGTGTATCTGTGTGTGTCTGTGTGGGCATGTCTATGTGTGTGACCTGTGTGTCTGTGTGTGTCTGTGTGGGCATGTCTATGTGTGTGACCTATGTGTCTGTGTGTGTCTGTGTGGGCATGTCTATGTGTGTGACCTATGTGTGTGTGTGTATGTCTGTGTGTGTCTGTGTGTGTGTGTGTGTGTCTCTGTGTGTGCGCGCACCTGTGCATGTGTTCCCCGCACACCCTGTCCCTGCCCCCAGTGTGCTGTGCGCACACAGGGAATCCCAGGGCGTGCTCACCACCCGGGGCGTGCCAGCGACAGCACAGCAACACAGCAAGCATCCACCTGCTCCGGAGGTGTCTTTTTCAAGTGAGTTCAGCTTACCTCTGCTCCTCTTAGTTTCCTTTGCTTAATTGCAGGTGATGATTCAGAAAAGCCTTCACCTGCTTCTCCCAGCTTTCATCTTCTGCAGACAAAGCGGGCTGGGACCTGGGCCTTGATCTGCGGCGCACTCAGGGCCTGGTATTAAAGGGGCTGGATCACCCCAGGGCTTTTAAAGGTTTTTGGGTTAAATTGAGGAGCATGTATAATAAATTGAAGCTTTGTTGTTTGGCAGATTTTTTATATTTGTTATTCTTTTATCAGTGAAGTGACGGGGGGTGCATCTCACCTTCCCCACCACGGCTCAGGTCTGCCTCGGCATTCGTGATGCACTGGGACGGGCTTGGCTAAGCAAATATTTTCTCTGTGTTTCTGTTTCTTTTTTTTTATTTTAGCATAATATGGGGGTACAGATGTTTAGGTTACGTATGTTGCCCTTGCCCCCCTTCCCCCCGAGTCCGAGTTTCAAGCATGTTCTGTTTCTTAAATAAGAGCCCTACATCCAGTACCCAAGTGTCCAGATCATCAGTGTTAGAGTGGCTGGGCTCGGGTGCGGCACCCGGCGACTGCTGCCGTTCACCAGGTCTGCAGAGCTCTGGGGCCGACGTGGGCCCCGCTTCTCAGCACCCAATTCCCTCCTGTGCATGGCAGATACTCAGCAAACTTCTCTTTGTTGGACACTGGACAGTCACTCATTTCTGTCTGTAGTTATCTCGTTTGTTTCTTTGGAATTTTGTTTTGTTCGAAGCAGAACCGAGTGAGACAGCACAGCTCCCGCTGTCTATGTGGAAAGGGCCGTTACATAGAATGTGGAATGACAGGTGTGTGTGTGATGTGCATGTACGCATGGGTGTATTCGTTTTGGAGTGGGAGAAAGGGAACATTTATCAAATACTTTCTTGTTCTTTTTATTCCAGTGAGTCAACTCTTACGCTCTGCAGTGTGTGAACAAAGCACAGAACATACAGGAAGGTTGTGTTGACTTTGTCTTCAGTCCTCACTGCTCTCCTGGGTTGAGGTGATCGAACTCCACCCGTACTTGCTAAAACGCTCGACTCTGTTTAATTCTTTGTAAATAAAGCAGAGTTCCCCTCCCCCATACTGGCTCATTTCTGCAGTTTCATTCACTGCTACATTCAGTCTAATCACATCTCTCAGAAATAATATGAGAAAGTTATGCTGCTTTACTCCATCAGATTTAATAAGTCTGGATGCTTTCCAAGTACCAGGCATTAATCACACTTAAACCCAGGCCTTCACAGTTCATCCACCCGGAGTATTCGTGTCAGAGACATAAAACAATCTGCTCTAATGCCCACAGTCCTCTTTAAATTGAGCACTCGCCTCATGTTAATAAAACTTGCTTTGTACCAAGGGGCTGGGGGAGGCTTAGGGGTGGGGACTCCTATATCATGTAAAGCGTTTCACGGGTGAATTTTCCTTTCCTGTAGTTTCTAAACCAGTCTTAAGGATTTGCAGAATTATATGAAAAGCATTATGCACTAAGGTAGGCCTGGAATAAGGAAGAATTAGCCATACCTCGCAGCGCCCAGTTTGCTTACATTAAAGACTAGTCCTTCAACGTGACAGCCTCTCCATCTCCGGGTTTCCATCCCGGGATGACAGTGGAATTGGACACTGACACCTGCCCGTTTCTCAGTGCTGGGAGTGACGTTTCTGACTGCACAAGCTGCCACGGTAGAGGGTGGGGGCTGAGGGGAAACGGACAGACACCGAATAAAACACACTTTCTCCGCCTCCAGATATGCTTGGTCTGCTCTTCAGGTTGGATTTGTCAAGCTCCTTTCAAACGGAATGTTAACTGCCTCCCTCCACCCCACGAAGGGAATGCCTTCTAGAACATTTGCCTTTGTTTTGTTTTCGCGGGAACGTCTTCATGTGGTAGCAGGGTTATTAGAATATTGAACTAGAGTGACAAAAGTTTCACTTGTTAGTATTTAGCTGCAGATTCTACCATGTCATGTGCAGAAATTTGCTCAGGTGGACAGTGAGTGCTGAGAACATACTCAGTGGCAGCGGGTGGCGCTCGCTGGCACTGCGGCAGACTGCCGCGTTGTTTTTGATGCTTGGTCTACAAAACATGGTTACTGTGGGTGCCTACCAGGCTTTGAAATAGAAATGTCTGTTGGGCCGTGCACTTGGTGCTTGTGTCCTCCAGGAAGTGCGAATGTGAGCTTATGTGCTCAGTCTCTGATGCACACAGTGGACACGCTAGGCGTGGAGCTGCGGCTCTTGGGTTAAAAACCACCAAGCGATAGTGGCTGCGAGTTGCTGAGTGTTGTGTGCAGATGAGGAACTCAAAGATGTTCTGAGAGGGACAGACGAGGCTCACGTAGCTGGAAGGCCCCTGTCTGATTTCAAAGTCCCTGCCCCTCAGTGTCCACAACCCCTGGACCCTCCACAAGGCTTGGCATGGCCCCCAGTTGGTCAGTGCACGCCCCTGCTGCTGGGGGGTTCTGGGAGAGTGCGCATGCACGTTCTATATCCCTGGATGAAGATTACATGTGCAAGATATTCCAGCCTCAATCTGAGAATGCAATAAACTACCCGGCCTGAACCAGACAGACACACAGACACACAAGTGAGAAACCCCGACACAATGGTGAGTTCTAATCCTGTGGCAATTGACACACATAGGGTAAATTAGATCGCCGTGCCATTGTTTTGTTCTTCATCTCCATAATCTGCACAGAAAGAAACCCATCTTTAGACAACCTGGCTCATATAAATGGAAGTTATTTGCTTCAGTTGTGTGGACATCTGAAATTAGCACTGGTGTAGGTATTAATGATCTGAGTTCGAAATATGTTTAACTGGGGTTGCCTTCATTTATCTATTTATGATATGAAGTGAATATATCTATGAGTTTTATTTGTGTGAAAACTTGGTACTTATTTGAGATATACATGGGAACCAGTACCTCGCGGTAAAGGTTGGCGCTGGGAGGGGGACTCATGGCTCCTAGGAAGCTTACAATTTTGTATGGTAGTTGCAGTCTTTCCTGAAAATGTCTTAATTCACACGACATCAGATTGTGAAATAAGCTGCATCATGCAATTCATTCCTTAGACATTAATTTAAGATGTATTTGCTGAGTGCCTGTTATGAGCCAGGCCATCTTCCAGATGTCAAGGAGAGAGGGGAGAGTGAGACAGACAGTTTCTGCTCTCAGGAGCTTGCCTTCTACCAGGAGGGAGGAAGGTGGAAAATCGTAACAAAAGAGTCAATATGGGCTGGGACTGACAAGCACTATGAAGATATGAGTGTTGGTTGCTACTTAATGTGGTCAGAGAAGGGCCCTGATACAGGACGTTCGAGCAGAGGCCTGAATACAGTGAACAAGCTAGCTGTGACGGTATCTCAGGGAAAGTACATTCTAGAAGGGACAAAGTGCAAAGACCCTGAAGACAGAGTGCACATGGTGTGTTCAGGGGACATCTATTGTTCTCCTTCAGCATATATGTATAAATATATTTATATATATATATATATTTTTTTTTTTTGGCTTAAAACAATAATCATTTATTAGGTTGTGATTCTGCCAGTTGGCAGTTTGGGCTGGGTTCAGGCGGCCTGCTCTTCTGTCTGGCTTGCCTGGGCTCACTCTTGCTTTTGCGGCCAGCTGGGATGTTGCCAGGAGCTGGTTGATCTAGATGGTAACATGGACAGCGGTTGGTGCTGGCGGCTGGTTGGGGGGTGGCAGAAGTGACTGAACCACATGTCTCCACCAGGCTAGCCCAGGTGTATTCTCTCTCTTTTTTTATTTCAGCATATTACGGGGGAAAAAATGTTTAGGTTACGTATATTGCCTTTGCCCCACCTGAGTCAGAGCTTCAAGCGTGTCCATTCCTGAGACAGTGCACGCTGTACCCATTAGGTGTGAATATACCCATCCCCTCCTCCCCTCTCCCACCTGCCCGACACCCGATAAATGTTACTACTATGTGTGCACTTAAGTGTTGATCAGTCAGTACCAATTTGATGGTGAGTACATGTGGTGCTTGTTTTTCCATTCTTGTGATACTTCACTTAGTAGAATGGGCTCCAACTCTACCCAGGTTAATACAAGAGGTGCTAGATACCATTATTTTTTTGTGGCTGAGTAGAACTTCTGCACAGCCAAGGAAACTATCACGAGAGCAAACAGACAACCCACAGAATGAGAGAAAATATTCGCATGCTACATATCTGATAAAAGGCTGATAGCTAGAATCTATATAGAACTCAGGAAAATCAGCAAGAAAAAATCAAACAACCCTATCAAAAAGTGGGCAAAGGATATGAACAGAAACTTTTTGAAAGAAGACAGACTAATGGCCAACAAGCATATGAGAAAATGCTCAACATCTCTCAGCATCAGGGAAATGCAAATCAAAACCACAATGAGATATCACTTAACTCCAGTGAGAATGGCCTTTATCAAAAAGTCCCAAAACAACAAATGTTGGTGTGGATGTAAAAATGTATTTTTAACCTAACCAACATTTTCAAGTATAAATAAAATGCTTTCCCAGGCAGATTTATAACTATTCAAGGTCTGGAGTTGTATTGTAAGCACATCTTGTGCTTTCATAATGTTTAGCCTAATGCTGAACCCATAACAAACACATAGGATCAATGATTTAAAATATTAAATTAATATTAACTGTAATTTAATGGATATGTGTTTGACATGCAGCATTTCCCAAGGAAAAGAAAAAAATTCAGCCGTCTCAACCTTTCTTCCCCAGGTGCTCCTCTGGGTTTTCCTTTTAAAAATATATATATTATTAATTGTCTCTGATTACAAAACAATGCATATTTATAGAAGCACTCACTTGCTCACTTCAGTAGCTGAGAGTTCGAGGCACAAAGATGCTCAGCTCGTAGGAAGTGGGGTGCAGAGGGCACGGTAGCCTCTGTGGGCCACGGGGCTGCACATGGCTGGGTCTGGGAGGACCAGCAAACTTGCCAACTGGACACGCTCCATTTTAAGGCTTTTTGAATGAGCATCTTGGATGAAAGCACATTTTGATTTTATGTATCTTCTTCCGTCAAGCACAGTAGAGACTCTGAGTTTAAAATATCAGTTCAAATTAATCCGACCACCACAGAGTCACTGTATTTTAGTCCTGTGCCGTATCCTGATGGAGTCTAGGCTTTCCTTCCATCCTGTCAAAATGCAGCACAGACTGAAATGCTGCCGCAGTGGATGCCTGCTACGCCCGACACCAATTCTGTGCAGTCGACAGTAGCATCTTCACTTTACCAATCTGGGAAATGCTCAGGTTAATAACTTGTCTCAGGGTTACCAGCTGGTGAATATCGAAGTTGAGATTTGAGTCCGACATGGAGCTGAAACAACTCTGCGTTTGGAGGTCGGGGAGCCAGTGGATTTGACGTTGCCTGAATAGATGAAGGCCGTTGCAGCATGAATTAGAAATGATTTAGAAAATATTGGCATTAGGCATGTTTTTCATGTACCTTCGTTGGTCAAAGAGACCTTTAAGAGAGCTAGCAGACAATCAGAGCCATATGTTTTGAATGTATTGATAATACAGGAACACTTGAATCATTCGCAGTGGGAAAATTTGCCGGAAGAAAAGAAATGGAAAGATAATTACATGCTTACCTGGCAGGACCTGAGAGTCCATCAGTTGGAAGCCTATTCTCCTTGTGTTTACAATTCTGCAGGACAAGAAGAAAATGATTTTGAATTGAATTGGCCGGCATCTCCTTTCTCATGTGCTTGGGGACAGAGGTCATCCACATGCCTTTTCCTCCATTTGGCTGCCTGACTCAACTATTCGGGGGTTCTCAGTTTTGGCTGCATGTTAGAATCATTTGGGATTTTTCTTTATGTTCCAAAGCCCACGCTTCACCCAAGTCCTGTTAAATCAGACTCGCTGAGGGGGGACTGTGGCATCAGCACTTACAAACCCCTGGGTGATTCCACCCAGCGGCCAAGATTGCGAAGATTGGTTGCCACGTATCCCCCACTTCATCGGTGCTGTGTGTTCTGGCAGTGTTGGTTGTACTGTGAATTTTGGGGAAAGAATTTCTAACACTTTGTTATTAAATTCAAAATGTATAACTACAAAAAGCATCACCCACTAAACGGAGTTGATAGTATTTTTTAAATGAAGGGGTCAAAGTTGGTGACATTCTAAATATTTTTGTTGCACTTTGGAAACTTTGACGTGTATCCTGTACCTGGGATTTTCTGTTATCGTCTGTCTCTTCTTGTTTTGCAACCAGAGTCATCTCCTAGCTAAGTATCTCTGACACTCGTTCATAACCTTCCTCATTTAGCATCTCTCCTCCTCTTATCTGGGTGTTTGCCTGGAATAAAGTCACACTACTTTGTTGGCCAGCAGTGTCTCGCTCTTAGGCATGATTTATTATAGCCGAAAAACTTGTAAATTCTGGGTCTAAGGTTCCCTGAAATGGAGCAATGTCTTGCTGTCGGTCCACTGGGGATCAAGTTTTAAGGTCTCTCCAGCAGCACCGCAGCTGTGGGAGGGGAGGAAGGTACAGGCCATAGGATTGTGGGAGCCTGGCAGTTCTGGGAGGGCCCCAGTGGTCACCTGTCAGCCTCTGCACCGACCACTGAGCACACCGAGGCCCAGAGAGGCCAAGGAACTTGTCCAAGGTCGTAAATCAACCAAGTTTGTTACCTGAGAGTGGATATAAAGTACTGATGAAGAAAGGTTTGAAATTGAACTGGAATGAGGTTTCTGGATAACCTACAGACTTCAATTACCGGATCTGTCTCTTTCTCACTATGGGATGGGTATTCTGTGATTTTGGGTAATAATGGTTCTTTTTGAAACGAGATTTACCCAGAGAAAAGGCAAGAGGGGTGGCATGCTGGTGAATTTTGTGTTCTTTATAGATCAAAATCTAATTTTGGATTTTAGTATCACTACACCAATGCGCTATTTCTATCTCATCATCATTGTTCTTTTTCTTTAGTTTTAAACCTTAGTTTGGAGAAGAAATTTGATAAATTGGAAATTGTAGGCTTGAAAGAAGAAGGTTGAATGAGCCAGAATAGTGATTTGCAAGTAAGTAAAAGGGGAAAAATCAGTAATGTGGACGTACGTTTGAGAGTGATTGTCATGTTATGACGATGTGACTCCTGAGGTTACTGAAGGACAATCTCCCCGTGCTTCTTAAGCAGGGATGCCTCGTATGCTGGGGCACTTTTGAAGCCCAAGGAGGAGGATCCGTGACGTTTGTTGACTGAATGCTCCTGTTTCAGGTTCCGTCCCATCACACCTGCCTCCCTCTCCTCTTGTCACTCTGGGCTTCTGGGAGCTCCCCAGTCACACCACACGGACTCCTGCCTCGGGGCCTTTGCACACATGTCTCCTCACCCGGTGAGAGTCTCTCGTGTAGGCACGGTCTCCACTCGTTTCCTTTGGGTCTCTCCTCACCCCTCCATCTGGGTTGACCTCATGCCTCCTGTTCCCGTCTCGGAGATGGCATCACCAGTGAAACCCAGGACTCACAGAGACACGTCCCATAGTGAACGTGTCACCAAGCCTTCTCCACGTGGCCCCGAGTCACCTCCAACTCTGCCAGCCTCTGGCCAGCACTCGAGTGTGAGCTCTCAGCTTCTCTCGTGCCACCTGGTTTTCCACCTGCGGCTTCATCCACTTCCACTCTTGCAGGTCTTGGGTACTGATGGGACCTAGTTGTCGGTGACACGCTGGGTCTGCTCGTTTCCATGGCTGTGTGACCTTCCTCTGTGCGATGAGCCACAGCTCACCCCGTCCCCAGCTGAGGACATTGGAGTCATTTCTTCTGCTGCTGCTGACGGCCCTGCTGTTAGCATCTTTATGCCTTTTCTGCAGGTGCAGGCAGAGGGCTTTCTCTGGGACATCCCAGAGGTGGGGTTGCTGGGTCACAGGGCAATGCTCACCTTCATAGCATCACAGCAAATCACCTTCCGGCGAGGTTGTGCAGGTTCCTCTCTGTGACCCACTGGTCCACATGCTCTCCAAATTTCAGTGTTGTCAGAATTCTTAACTTTTGCTAATACAGTGGGCATAGAACAGAGTCTCGCTGTGTTCTGAGTTTACATGGAGCTGATCACTTGCGAGATTGAATGTCTTTTCATATGTTTATTGGATTTCCTGTGTACCCAGTTATATTGTCTGCCCTTAATAGCAGTTTTCCTTCTTCCTTTCTGATTGGTACAACTTTAATGCATTCCACGTCCTTACTGGGCTGGCTCTGAGCTCCAGGGTGGTATTGAACGAAAGCAGTGATGGGCCATCCTGGTCTTTACCTGATTTGAAGGGAGTGTTGCTTCCAGGGTTTTCCCATGAAGAATGGTGTTCATGGCATCTGTTTTATACATGCTCGTTCCCAGATTAAAGAAGTCTCCTAGTCCCAGCTTGGATGATGTTTTATTACATCAAATGTGTTTTCTCCAACTACTGAGATAGTCATTCAATATTATTCTTCAATCTGGTGATATGGCGAATGAAGTTTATGGGTTTTCAAATATGAAAACACTCTTGCATTTCTGAAATAAACATGGCCCTGGTGTATTATATTTTATTGTTCATGCTGGGTCTGATTTACTAGTACTTTAGGATTTGAGCATGTATGTACGTTCATGAGTGAGGTTGGTCTGTTTAAATTTGATGTCAAGTTACACTGGCCTCATGGAATAAGAGAGAGTGTTCCTCGTCCATTCTCTAGAACTGAGGTCCCCAACCTCCAGGCCTCAGACTGGTACCAGTGTGTGGCCTGTTAGGAACCGGGCTGCACAGCAGGAGGTGCGCGGCAGGTGAGCAGGTGGAGCTGCATCTGTATTGACAGCTGCTCCCCATCGCTCGCGTCACCGCCTGAGCTCTGCCGTCCCCCCCAACCCCTGAGTCCGTGGAAAAATTGTCTGCCATGAAACTGGTCCCCAGAGCAAAAAGGTTGGGGACTGCTGCTCTAGAATAATAAGATTATATAAGATTGGAATAATCTATTTCTTGGCAATTTGTTTGAATTCATTGGTAAAAACCATCTTGTTTTGTGTTTTATTCCTAGGAAAATCCTTAACTATGGCTTTGGTTTCTTTAATAGCAAAAAGATCATTCAGGAATTCTATTCATTTTTGAGCTTATTTTTGTAATAGCTTATTATTTTATAATAAGTTATATTATAAAAAAATTACTAATTTTTCCAAGTGTTCACATTTTTGGCACTAAATTATTTTAAGAATTGTATCTGGCATTACGTCTCCTTATTCATGACTAATATTCCTTAGTTGTATGTTCTGTCTTTTTTCTGTATCAGTTTCTCCAGAAGTTTGTCTATTATCGGTTTCCAAAGAACCGCATTTTAGCTTTGTTGATGGTCTTCAGCTTCCTGGCAGCTAAAGAGGGAGGGGCCGGTTTGGGAGTGGAGGGGACTCGTCCAGTCCACTAGGAGGAGAGACCCCCCAGGGAGGCGGGCCTCAAGTCCATCACTGGGCCCTGCCCCACCAGAGAAAGGGGCAGCGTCAAATGCTGGCCAGGCCAGAGGCCGATTGTGACACGTCACTGGGTAAGAACTCCTCCGGACCCTTCTTGGAGCCCCTCGTGTCCTGGAGCAGGGTTTGCTGGCTGTTACTTTGGGCTCGAGATTTCCCTTTTGAGCAGTTCTCTGTCTCTGGCAGTGTTCAGAATGACATCCCCTAGACACCAAACACACACACTCGCACACACATCGCATACGCATGACTGTGGCATTGAACGTGCGCAATATCTGACTACCTGCTTCCGTGACTTAATAGGTGTCTCAGGCGACTGTCCCCCTTGTCCCCTGTCCTGTCTCCCTCTGTCTTCATCTCCTTCTCTTTCTCTGTCTCTCTCTTTTTCTTTTAAATAGACCAGCCGCTATGTCTGTGCAGTCATTTAAAATGCTGTCAGTGATGGCTGCACACCGTTGCTTAATCTCGGGTGATGTTGCTAAATCTTTGCTTCAGGGAAAATATTACTGCTGCTACAGTGCTAATGATGCAGGCCTGTTTCTCTTAAAAATAATTATAGATCAATAAATTATGGAGTGAATTATAGAACAATTATGAAATATTTTACTATGATTTTCCTTTAAATATTGAAACGATAATTGACTTAATTTATAAAACTTTGTTTTTTCCTCTTTTCATAACTATTGAGTAAAGCAATGTAACAGCCACAATGGCAGGTATTAATTATGTTCCATAGAATTGTATACACTGATGCCTCTGATCACTCTCAGTGGGTGTTCAGTACACCCCATGTGCCTGGCTACCACTAGCGACCTGCTCTGCAGGACTGTCCGGGGGGTTGTATTAGTGGTATCAGTTTCAGTGTTACCGCCTGAGGCTTAGGCTGATTGTTGCCCTTAGACCGTGGAAAAGCACCGGCAGTAGAATAGGAAAAGGCAGAGCCAATGCGGCAAACGTGTGAAGTCCCAGGACAAGGGCAAACGCAGACCGCGTCTGAGTGGGTCTGAGTCAGCACCCAGCCCAGAATGCAGGTGATGCCTGCAGCCCGTCATCTGGGCAGAGTCTCTTTGTAGAAGAAACAGTGCGTCCAGTTGAAAGAAATCGTGTCACCTTCCATAAGAAAGTCGAAGAGCAATGCTTTTCCTTGGGGTTTGGCCTGTGGTGGGCTCTGGTGACAGGAGTGAGTGGAGTGGAGACCGGTGCAGCGCCAGATCCCCCCATCACCCCACGTTCTCAGGGAGCAGTGGGGTGCAGCCAACTCATCTTGGTAACGGCACCTGTCGGTTTATTTGCCCAAAGGAGAATACGTTGCACTTCGGTTTGTTATGGGAGAGTTTGCTGCTCTGCAGGTCTCAAAAGTCTTCACTCCGTGAGGGCTGCTGTCCCACCCAGGGTAGGGCGGCGCACTCACGGAGTTTTTCTGGCTCTGGAGCACAAGGTTGTGTTTCTGTGCCAGGTGCGTGATTCGTAGAATAACTGGCACGTGTGACCAGCTTTTCCCATGTTTGCTCAGAACGAACATTGTAGGGGTGACTAATATGGATGTGATTTTCATCAGGAAGGGGCTGGCTCTGGTATATTCTGAGGGGCTCTTTCGGGAGCTGACCTGCTGCTGGGCACTCTTAATTCGATTAAATGTCTGAATTCCAAAATCAAAGTTGTTAGAAAGGGTATCAATTATCTTTAGTCCTAATACATTTCAAGTTAACTATAATTTTTTCAACTTTTTATTGAGATAATATCCACATAGTATAGTAATAATTAAACATTTAGTAATTAATGAATAATAAACATTTTTACATGAACAATTCAGTGGCATTTAGTACAGTCAGGCTGTGTACAGCCACCACCTCTAGTTCAAACTTTTCATTTCCCTAAAAGGAAGCCCCTGCCCATGAGACAGTCACTCCCCACCCCCTCCCAGCCCCTGGCAGCCACTAATCTATTTTCTGCACTGGTGAGTCACACGCTCTTCATGCTTTATAGAAATGGATCACACAGTATGTGACTTGTATGTCTGGCTCCTCTCACTCAGCATGACGTTTTCAGGACTCATTCAAGTGCACCCAGCCCATATCAACACCTCTTTCCTTCTTACGGCCATATAATGTTCCACCACGTGGACATACCACATTTCCTCTATCTGTTTATCCTTCCACGGACATGTGGGCTGTTTCCACCGTTTGACTCTTACTGATAATGCTGCTGTACACATCTGTGTGCAGCTTTCATTTGAGAGCTGTTTTCAGTTCCTTTGTAGACATACCTAGCGGTGGAACTGCCGGCCATCTGGTATCTGTGCTTAACCCTTTAAGGAGCCAGCGCAGTACTGTCCACAGCAGCCGCACCGTTTACCTTCCCACCCGCGACATGCGGGGACTCAAATTCTCCACGTCCTCACAGCACTTGTCATTCCCTTTGCTTTTTGGTTGTCTAGAGTCAACAATCCCATTGTTTGATTATAGCCATTCTTGTGGGTATGAAGTGCTGTCTCATTATAGTTTTAATTTGCGTTTCCCTAATGAGGAATGATATTGAGCATCTGTAAGAACTATATAAAAATTCGAATATCAAGTAAGAACTGTGGATGCAGCTTTCCAAGCTACACAGGTGTCTCTGTCTCTTTTACATCTCTGCTCCCCCCGCCCCCGTACAACACACACACACACACACACACACACACACACACACACACACACACACAACAACACCACTACCCCCTCCTCACCCCCCCACTCCGAGATCTTCTGGCTGGAAGGACTCTGTAGTGATTGTTTAACCCACACGCTGGGCTCAGGGTGGTGACAGCACACTTTTGGATGCCAGGCTCTGCTTGCTGCAGTGAGCGCGGGAGCAAGATAGACACAGTTTGTGTTCTCACAGAATCGACAACCTTGTGAGGAGAAAGGCCTCTGACAGAGTCACACAGATGACGACACAGTAACACACGAGCTGTGGTGGAGGGAGAGCAGGGGCCTCTGTGGGCGTGAACTGGGAGGCCTGCTGCTTGGGTGGTGCTCAGGTCCCGCCTCCCGGGAAGCCGAGAGTCTCAGGTGGTGGCAGGAGCAGGAGGCAGCCCAGGCCGGGGCTGGGCAGGGGACGCTGTGGGTGTGGGGTGCACAGGGTTATGGTCAGCCTGCAGCCATGAGGCTGGCGGGTAACTAGCGGGATGGATGAGCTAGTTACCCGCCAGCGGATGAGAGGAACCAACCTCAGGGCAGCAGAGAAGTCTGGCCCAGGGATCCTGCCCTTGGGGAGGCAGTGCCCATGGCTGTCTGACCCTGGCACCTGCCACCGGGGTCAGCAGAGCCCGAGCTACTGAGCCCTGGACCCAGGCCCTGTCTGTGGTGCCCTGGGTGAGCCTCTGAGCTCCCTGTGCCTCAGTTTCTTTATTGGGACATGAAGAAATTAGTTTAGGACCTTTACAGTGTTTGTCATCTAAGCACCATTGTCACCTGTGAGACTGTCTGACCCTTCCAGGGTCCTCACTCCCATATCAAAGAAAGTTCTTGCAGTTGTCCTGGCTTTTCCCTCACGTAGCAGACTTTTGTCAAGACTTGGAATTGGACAGATTGGGATCCAAAGATCAATTTCCAGGTTGATTCATAATTTTTAAAGGACTTTTAAAGAATGTAACACATCATAATTAACTGTAGTCACTGAGCTGTGTGGTAGATTTCTTGCCCTTGTTCTTCCTGTCTAACTAATTTTATACTCTGTGACCAGTGCCTTCCCACCCTCCCCTTCCCTTTGCCTACGCCCCTGTGGTAACCACCATCTACTCTCTGCTTCCATGGGATCAGCTTTTCTAGATTCCACATGTAAGTGAGATCATGTGGTATTTGTCTTTCTGTGCCTGGCTTATTTCACTTAATGTGATGTCCAAGTTCATCTATGTTGTCACAAATGACGAGATTTCATTATTTTTTATGGCTAAATAGTATTCCATTGTGTGTATGTACCACCTTTTCTTTACCCATTTGTCAGCCGATGGGCACTTGATTGATTCTAAATCCTGGTTATTGTGAACAGTGCTGCAGTGAGCATGGGGGTGCAGACATCTCTTCAGCACCCTGGTTTAATTTCTGGTGTGCATATGTGTGTGTGTATACACACCTAGTAGTGGGATTGCTGGATCACATGGTAGTTCTATTTTCAATGTTGTGAGCATTTTTTTTCGTATACCTGTTGGCCATTTGTATGTCTTTTGAGAAGTGCTTATTCAGGTCTTTTGCCCATTTTTAAATTGGGTTATTTGTTTTATTCTATTGAGTTGTTTGAATTCTTTATATATTTTTGATATTAATCCCCTATTAGCTATAAGTTTGCAAGTATTTTCTCCTACTTTTTAGATTGTCTGTTTACTCTGCTGGTTGGTTGCTGTGCAGAAGCTTTTTAGTTTGCTGCAATCCCATTTGTCTAGTTTTGCTTTTGTTGCCTGTGGTTTTGAGTCATATCTAAATAATCATTGCCCAGACCGATGTTATAGAGCTTTCCTCTTATGTTTTCTTCTAGTAATTTCATAGTTTTGGGTCTTCCATTTAAGTCTTTAATCCATTTTTCAGTTGACTTTTGTATCTGGTATGAGATAAGGGTCTAATTTCATTCCTTTACATATGGACATCCAGTTTTCCCAGCACCATTTATGGAAGAGACTGTCCTTTCCCCATTGTGTGTTCCTGGAACTTTTGTCAAAACTCAACTGACTGTAAATATGTGCATTTATTTCTGGACTTCCTATTCTGTTCCACCGGTCTCCGAATTTATTTTTTATGCCAGTACCATGCTGTTTTGGTTACTTTAGCTTTGTAGTGTATTTTGAAGTCAAGCCGTGTGATGCCTCCAGCTTGTTTTTTATGCTCAAGAACCATGATTGTTTTGGCTCTTGATGGCCTTTTGTGGTTCCATACAAATTTTAGTTTTTTTTCCTATTTCTTTGAAGACCGCCACTGGTATTTTGAAAGGGCTTGCATTGAGTCTACAGATCGCTTTGGGTCATATGGACATTTTAATGATATTAATTCTTCCAAGCCATGGACACAGATGATCTTTCCATTGATTTTGTGTCTTCCTTAGTTTCTTCCATCAGTGTTTTATGGTTTTCAGTGTAGAGATCTTACATCTCTTTGGTTAAACTTATTTCTAACTATTTTATGTTTTTTTATAGCTATTATAAATCAGATTTTTTTCTTGATCTCTTTTTCAGATAGTTTCCTATTAGTATATAGAAAGCATCCTTGATTTTGTATGTTGATTTGTATCTTAAAACTTCACTGAATTTGTTAGTTCTAATGATGTTTTGGTGGAGTTTTTAGAGTTTCCTACATGTGAGATTATGTCATCTGCAAACAAGGGCAACTTTACTTCCTCCTTTCTGATTTGGACACCTTTTCCTTCTTTCTCTTGCCTAATTGCTCTGGCTGGGATGTCCAGTAATGAGTTGAACAGAAGTGAGAGGGGCACCCTTGTTTTGTTCCTGAAACCTCAGAGCTGAAGTTTCTTCAAAGGACAGGTGAAGTCCAATTCACAAAGGTGGGCAACACTCAAGGTCAGGGACAGAGTTTCCAGTCTGGGAGCCTCTTGCCCTTCCCCACGGTGTTCTTAGGACCTGGGAGAGCCGGGAGCCCTGCTGGGCTGTGAGCAGGCTGCTGGCTGGAGTTTTGCTGACCACAGAAAAGCGTAGGTGCTACTCCCACAGCTAAAGGTGAGGTGACCGTCAAGCTGCTAGAAGGTGGCAGTCTTTCACTGTGATTTTCTGAAACTCTTTCCATAGTGCCCACATTAACTCTTTCCCTGTCTACGCTTTTCCCCAGAGCAGGATGTGATGCGGGTGGGGTTGGAGACAGACGCAGCCCTGCCAGAAGCAGCGTGGTCACTCTTGCCTGCCCCAGGCTCACCAGGAGCTGCAGGTGGGGTGCTCAGAGGAGATGGAGGGGCCATAGCATAGTGGAGCCTGGCATGGGTTTTTGGTGCTCCCAAATTTATTATGGGTTTGAATCTCATTCCCCCTTTCCCTGCATTACTAGTGGAACAGGGAGGCATGAAGAGCGAGGTACACAGCAGCGATTCCCATGAAGAAGGATGGCGGGTGCTGGGCTCTCTCCACCTGGGTAGGGTGACTGTGGGCCCTGCGGGCACCAGGCAGCGGGTCGCCTGAATGGGCCTGTGGGGGGAGGAAGGCGTGGGAGGTGGTGTGCCTACCTCCCCATCCACAGACCCCTAGGCTTCCTGCCCTTCCCTTCCTGTTCTTCCCTCTTGCCTCTCTCTCTCCGGTTCTCCATTGCGTCTCATTTTCTTTCCTGTCTCTCTCACTTCCTCGTCCACCCATGCATCCATTCCATCAGCATTTACTGAGCACCATGTTCCAGGCAGAGCATGTGAACCCTGCCCTCGGAGCCTGCAGCCTAAAGGTAGGGACACGTGATAGGGCCGGATCAGATATGAGGTGAGATTAGCGTGGAGGGTGGAGCCACCAGGCATCGGGAGGGAGTTCTGGGAGGTGTCCGGGAGGGGCTGGCTTTGGGCCGAGTCTCCCTGGATGGGTTGGAATCCGCCTAGCGGACAGGCATTCTGGAAAGACATGTCACATGTATGGAGCTACGGAAATAGGAAAGGCCATGCAACATCCTGTAGGAGTTGAGTCTGTTTTCCCCGGGGCTCCAAGTGGCTCTAAGGGTGGGGAAGAGACAGCACTCAGCCCAAAGGGTGAGCGAGGAGTGCTGGGTGTGCCTGCAGCCGTGCTGGAGAGTTAGGGCTGTGGTCCGGCTTGGACTCAGGTCAGTGAAGACCCTGGCCTGCCATGCAGACTGATAGATGCCCCACGGACCGGATGCCTCAGCTACATTGCTTCTGTACATTTCTTCTAACTCTCACAGGGCCCCGCAAAGTATATACTGTTAGCTCCATTTTAGGAATAGAAAACCAATGTTCAGAGAGGTTAAGTCAGCTGCCCGAGGCCAGACACCTGGTCAGTGGTGGAAGTGAGACTCGGACCCGTGTTGTGCTCCCCCCTCTCGCCCCGGGCTCAGCTCTGCGTGGAGAGGGCTGCGTGGTGCGCTTGTTGCTGTGGTCAGAGGTTGGAGGACTTGAGCTGTTCGTTAGCATCGATTGCTCTCAGACTCCTAAGTTAACATGCGAGCAAGCCAGCTTCTGCCACTGCTCCTCTACGCTCGAGCCCACCCGAGGTGCAGCGCAGCGTGACAGTGGAGGGTGTAGGCTGTGTGGCAGAGGGATCTGGGTCGGCATTCCAGCTCCATCGCGTTCTAGCTGAGTGGCTTTACCTTTCTGCGTTCAGTTTCCTCGTCTTTAAAATGAAGGGAATAATAATGTCTGTAGAGTTTTTAGATAAACCACTTAGGACACAGTGATTATGTAGCAACCATCAATAAGAATTATAATAGGTAGCGGCATTGGACACTGTGTAAAACATTTTGTGTGGAAATCTGCAAAATAGCTCCGATATCCAGCAATCTCATGATCTAGTTGGGAAAATGATGTGTAGTTCATAAATAAAAGTAAAAATATAAACTCTCTACAGAAATTCCCAAGTGAACGGCACTGACAGCCACTGCCCACATTCAGGAACGGGAGAGACACAACGTGGAGACGTTGCAGGAACATTCGTGGAAGCCTGACTTGAACGGGAGCCTGAGGCATGAGGTTATGAGAGAAAGGGAGAGAATGCTCTGGAAAGGAAGAATACCAGGCAAGAATATTTACGATCTATTTGGAACCCACCTTCCGTGCCAGCCTGGCTGAACACTGGGCTTGTGTAGAAGGGTGTCGGGTGGACTGTCGAGAGGTGGCGAAACGAGGTGGTGAGTGGACATTGCCGCACACGCCGAACGATGCTCAGAGGAACGTTAACTTGGCAGCTGTTTGTAGGATAGATTGCAGTCAGGAAGAAATTAGAAACAAGAACAAAACAAGAAAAATAAACCCTCTATGTTTGGCCGTGACTCTGCAAATGCAGTGACTCATCCCCACTAATGGTGTCAGTGCGGTTGTGAGTGGTCAGACGGACGTATCCAGCCAAGGCCGAGTGAGCCGGATGACTGCAGGGGGGAGCTTGCAGGGGAAAGCTTTTAGCTCACGCTCCTTTGCAGGTGGAAACAGCTCTGAAAGGATGCTTACATTTTGGGCTGTAAAAGTAGATGCTACTCTTGGATCTTTGCAGTTTTATTTTCCTAAGCATTTTGAATAATCAAAATTTTTAATTTTCAACTTTTCAATTTTCAAATCGGTTTTAGACATGTATCTTTAAATATGTCTTTCAGGAAGAATAGAATCTTGTTGCCTCAGAAGTGTTTGAAAAAGCTCTTATTTGTGCTCTACATGCCTGTGACAAAGAAAGTTCCCTGGCATCTCCACTTGGAAAATATTTTTATCATTTAAAAAATGTGTGGTCATAGAAAGAGTTAGTAGAAGTTAATATGTTGTAAGACTCAAAGTTGATACTAGCAGAACTTAATGTATTCCCCTCTCAAAATAAGATCATAGTTGGAGAAACTGAATAATTTCCGAGTATCTTCAGACTGTATTTGTTTTCAGTAGTACTGCGGGGTTTAACATGGTGAAAGACAACTTGTGTTTTCTAGTGCTCCTCACTTCCACTAACAAAGGGAACCGGTGCTCCACTCGATGGCGCCGTCTTTCTCTGGGCAGACGCCAGATGGCGCCAAGGTGCAGGTTCCTTCGTATTAGTTCATTATTTTAAAAATGAATCTGGAATTATGGATGCTGGTATTCTGGGCTCACTAAAATTTGTTTAATGTTGCAAACTGTGGATAAGAGATTCGAAGGCTGTATTCAATGTGTTTTTTCCAGTATTGATGCTCATCAGCCCTTGCGGTTGAAAGACTATCTTCCCTCCCAAAGCTTGGTTTCCTAGGAGGAGAAGCAGCTTCACACACAGGCTCCCGGGCAACGCAGATTCCTTTGCCCACCTGCCTCACCGTTTCTCTGTTGTTCCTCCCTGCAACCTGAAGAAAAGCAATTTATTAAGAGTAACTTACACTAAAATGTTAGCGACTCATTTCTCTAGAGAAATAGATGCAAAAACCACATTAGGTGCAGAGGATTGGATATCTGGTGGGTTTTCACTCTCAGTGACAAACCAGTGCAGAAATATGTTTAAAACTTACATTTTCTGTGCCCTCTAATCTTTCTGGTATTAATTTTATGCAGACAGATACTAAAAACACATGTCATTTAGTAGGATAAGTATTTTTTATCAAGGCAAATGTGGTTTTCCTTGTTTTCACAAGAATGTTAGAATTAATAATGGCCAGCATGAGTTTATAGTTAACACAAATATCTTTTTGGAGGTTTGATTTGAACTCTGAGAGGAACAGTGTAAAACGTGGGACAGGAAGAGACATCTGAGCATCCAGGACACTGTAATTGATGTATCCGAATCCTAAACACTGTTTACCGTGGCGGCTAATGCAGAATAATATATACCGCCGCTGCTTCAAACACACACAGTAAATGCCATGGTTGAAATTACAGCTTCCATTGTACATTCTTTCAGGTTATCCTTTATTTTTATAAAAATATTCCTCTTGCTGAACATATATTTTGAGATTAAGTAGTGTCTCCTCTTTCCCAGAGAAGAGTGTTTCTCACCCCTCGGTTCTCAAAGCGGATGGGTGCTTCGGAAGACGGTTCTCGGCATTTGGGGTGGAGTGACAAGGAGAAGCGTTAGGACTGGGAGGTGCCTTCATTCATTTAGCTGCTCATTTGGACACTGTTTAATGAGCACTTACTATGTGCCAACAATTGTGCCAGGCAGTGGGGGTGCAGTGGTCAACAGTAAGTGAGGAGAGATGAACTCATTTGTGAGATGCTGAGTGGCTTAGAGGATGGAGGGTGTGGGGTGGGCCTGCGTCAAGGCATATTTTAGAAGTAGAATCTGCAGAACATGGTGGTCTTGGAAATAGAAGGGCAGGGACGTGAGTGAGCATGTGATGTTCATGTGGGTTTCTCTCTGTCCCGAGGTTTAAAATCCTAAAGGATAAGATCGATCGGGAGCATGTGAGTGTGTGGCGGTGGTGTCCATGATGGGGACATCATGGAAAGGCGCCTGCATGTTAACTGTGTCCACCTAGGGGCCACTCAGAGGCAGTGTCTTTACCACAGCAAAGCCTCAAAGTGCTAATATCTGGTCCCCCCATCCCCTCCCCTATTGTGGTGGAATAAAGGCCCGTGTTTTTCAGAGTGTAGGAAGATAAATAAGCCCTTTATTATATTATGTGACATTTATTGACTCAGTCATTCAGTGAGTATTAATTAGTGTTCTATGTCCGTACTGGGCTAGGTCTGCTACTACGTTTCACAGTCCCTACACTGCAGAATCCTGCCAAGCTGTGTGACCTGCCAGCTCTACCTGCCATTCCCCAACCCCTTCGTTTGCATTTGTAGGGATAGAGCTTGGGCTAGTTCCTGGCACGTGGTAGGAGCCTAATGTTAGTTCTCTCCATTCACAAGCAGCTAGCAGACCAGTTACTGGGACAAAAGCCGAACGAGGATGAAAGAGGAGATGCTGAGTCTCCCCGTTATGTGAGAACGTCTCCTGGGATGGGACCCCAAGCCAGGGTTCAGCTTCCTTTTTGCTTTATCCTTTTTCTCTGGCCTTTTAGGACACGGGTGTTGGTTTGTAAAGCTTCTGATAGCAACGGCCAAATGGCTTGTCCTTTCTCTGTGGAATGGGAGGTGACGAGTGATCGCCAATTGGGGTTGTCTTTTCTGAGTGAAGTCAGAGGGGAAGGAGAGAAGAAAGAATGGCCCAGGATGCGAAAGAGGAATTTGTTCACTTGACGTTTATGGTGTTTTGTTGGTGTTTTCTTAGGTTTGCAGGGGAGACCCAGAGAGGCGCCGCCGCGGGGCTCAGCCATCCTCTGCACTTTCGTGTCTGCCTGACTGCCTGGCTCTGTTGTTTGTCCCCGAATTCAGGGGTTACGAGTGAACCTTGCAGAAATACACAGCTGAACTGATTTCTGTCTCAAATACATGATCCTGTGGCTCTCAGGATGAAAGATTTTGAACTTTGACTCTGGTGTTGTGGAGTCTTGCTTACTGTCCACTCTGTGCCCCAAACTATGGAGATAGGATGAAGACAGAGAGGGAGTCTTGTCACAGAGACCAGAGCGGGCTGTCTAGGGCAGTAAGGAGACATCAGAGTGGACAGGGTGGCCCCAGCAGTAGTGCTGGGGAGTTCAGGGCGGGGGTCAGTGGCAGGGAGCAGGGCGGAGGATGGGTGTGGATGGAGAGAGGGAGTTGAGGGGCCCGTAGGGTGGGGCTCGCATGGATGGGCTGGGTGGGCTGCGGCCACCTGCCAGTCTGTGGAGTCAGTCTGCAGAGTCAGAGGCTATGGAGTGGCTTTGTCATTGGGCCATGTTGGTGATGCTGAGTTCAAGGAGGCCTTTTTGGCTGAGAGCACGCACAGAGAAACCCGTGAAGCTCTTCATCATGGCTGTCGGTCTCGTCTCATGTATAAACAACCATCCCGTGCACATTGTGATGAGAAAGCAGCCAGGCTGTGAGGTTGGGTGACGTTCTCCCAGGGCCCCATGCGCAGGTTTCTGCTGTGGCCCACAGAGCGCCTTTCAGCTGTGGGGCTTTGTTCAGGCAGCTCACCTGGACCTGCAGTTCAGGTGTCGCCCCATCCCCCCAAGGCCCAGGGCAGAGGAGGGTCTCATGTTGTGCACTGCCCCTCTGTCTTGGTCAGCAGTCTATCTTGGATGGTCCATAGCAAAAGTGCTTTGTTTTCATCAGAGAATGCCTCCTCCTCCGTAGGAATTCTTCATAGCTGTTCACTTTGTTAGCTGGAAGGGGCCATAGAGCCCATTGATTGTTGCCGAGTTTTGCAGTTTTTCTCTTCTGCCATCCTGACTTAACTGGCCTCTTGCCACTTTAAGAATTCCAACCATTCCAGACGGGAAGACCCACTTCAGCTCCTAAGCTACAGACAGCAAAGACACACGGAAGGCTGCCCTCAGAGCACAGAGCGGGAAGGGTATTTTCATGGCGTCCTCTTTTCTCCTCTGGTGCAAAGTATTTCATTTTCACTACTCAGTTACGGTAGAAACTGAGGGACCCATCCGTTTCCCCTCTTTGTCTTGTAGATCAGGGATGTGGTTCTTAGCAGTTTGTTTGTCATGACAAAATTTCATTATAAGACAACCTGTAGAATTTTGTCGTTGTTTTATGTATAGGATTCAGTCCATGTAGTGAGTCTCTCTAAGTGGGCTTAGATAACACAGCATGGTAGTAGCTTTTGTCTCAGAGAGACTGTAAGAATAATAAAGTGTAGTCACTAGTAAATTATGTCGTGGAATGAAGTAGATTTTTACCCTTAATTGGATCTAGGCCCTCTGACCTTTTTGCAGGAAGCAAACTAAAGGTATAATAATTTTTATAAGGATGAGCTTTCTGTACTTCCAGTAATTTTTTTAGAACACTGAAATAATTTCTGGACCTTGAAGGAACTCTGACTTTACTGTTCTTGAGATAAATAGAGCTTTGAATTTCAAGGTTGCCACATTCTTTCTTTCTCTCTCCACCTGCCCCCAGATGAAGATAACACAGGTAAATGAACTCAGAGATAGCCCACGTTCAAGAGCAGAAATCTAACTGAATTTCATATTTCTACTGATAGTTTTACAATGACCTCATCCTGTCTCTTCCCAAGAATATCAAACCAAATAGAAGCAAATTACAACATCTGCAAATCTAAGCATATATATGCAGTGGCATGTTTTCTCCTGAGATTAAATATTTTACATAAATTCATCAAACTCTGAAACTGAAGTATTGAAAGGAGACTAAAAAGCAGGAAGCCCCTGGAGGGCTTTCCGGGTAATACAGGCTTGATAAGCAAGAGGGAGTCGGACACAGGTTTAAGCCTGTTTATTTCAGATTTCAGTCTATTTTTGCTTTTGAGTTCCATCTACTTTGCACGCTCTTTGCTTCACATACTGGTTGTGCCACTATTGTTCTTACAACTCTACTGAACGCTGTCAGTTGGTTCAAGATTTTTATTATTTTTTAAAATGATACTTATAAGGTGACTGATAGAACTGAACAGATGCAATGGGTTGATTCACGCTGTCATTAACATGGTGAGAAGCTGAGGTCAACTCTTCTGAGCTTTATAATGTGATAACTGGGCCAATGCTAGGCCTGTAGGAAGTGCCTGGTAAATGTTTAGTGATGGTTTGACACGAATACAGGAAGAGTCGAGGCTTTCAAGCTGCCATCAGCTGCGTCAGACATTCTCTGCATAGATCAGGAGGAATGCTGGAGCCTCAGTGTGAAGAACAGGACACAACTTGTCAGATCATTGTTCAGTTATCTTTTCATATTTATAAATTTAAGTGAAATAACCAATAATTTAACCTGTAGATGTGAAATAATTGCCCTGAGATAGTAGAATCTCTTATTTAAGGACCATTGTATGATAGGGTAGAGCCAATCATTTTGTTTTGCAGTTAAGGAATATGCAAAAAGTATGTATTTCTGGGCATGGATTTATATACATGTATTTTTATGAAATAATTTCAAAGACGTGGATGCATCTTTTTATATGCAACTGCGGAAAGATAATAGCAACAGATACAAAGTATTTCGAAAGTAAAGACGTGATAGGCAATTTCTCATCCTTCTGCTTAACTGTCACATGTTGGTCATGAGGCCAAGTGAGATGCTGACTACGTGGTTGAATGCTTTATTTGGAGTAAAGATATGTGATCTTTGAACGAAGTTATTAATTCTATGACAAAAATCTTGAAAACCACTAATTTTAGTGGGAAACTACAGTCCAAGGCTTGTACTAACAAGTCACCTCCAGGATGCAGCTTCGGAGGAGGTAGCCTTATGCTGTGGGTGCTTGTTGCAATGACACACAGTAGGAAAGAATAGCTCTGTTAGTCTCGGTCCTTTTGCCTGCAGCTTTACCAAGATGATCTATTACACATCTAGTGGTTTTCCTGATACAGGCGGAGCTTTCTTTTTCTAGTTCGCATTGAATCAGTGTACACATGGATCGTGCTGACGAGTTATCAAAAGATTCCATTTCGTGCCAGTCCCGTTCCCAGGGGACCCGAAGGAGGGAAGGGTCAGAGGGAGGCGCTGACGTGTGAGCGGGGCTGAGGGACCCGCAAAGCCAGGGGACTTGGCACAGCCCAGAAAGGGTGGAGAGTGGTGTACAGAGCACACAACTTATTCTTGAAATCCTCGTATTCTTAAATGGTATTCGAGGGCCCATGTGTCCCCAATAGATAAATTTCAGGTAGACTGAAAATGAGGAAACCACTCCTTTGAACAAAGAGAAAGCCTTCTCCGGGGAGGTGACACAAAAACTCCATCACTGAGTCAGGGGTGCATCTGCCTGCTTAGCGATTAGCCAGATGGCCCGTCCTCAGGGCCCCTCCCATGTCCTCTGGTATCTCATGGACCACGGCGCCGCCAGCCGAGAGTGACTGTTCTTATGCTCTTATATAATCAGATTATGCAGGTAATAGGAGCTTTGGTCCTTCTGAAATAATTTGAGAGAAAGGTTTTTAGTAGAGGGCTGGGACAGACTCTTCTCCTGTGTCTCCCAGTTTGCTGTTCAGAGACCACTTAGTAGCAGCTTAATGAATCCCGATTGATCGCGGGCTGTTACGTAAGGGCAACTATTCTCATTTTCTCTGTTTCTAAATCTATTTTGGTTATGAAGATATTTACCTGTGCGCCTCAGAGTTGGTGAGGTAATACCTTACTTCCCTCTACTTAGAATGAGCATGAGGCAGAGTTCTGGCTTTGCCGTGTCTGCTCGCTTCTCCCGTAAATGCCCAGCACGGACTCACTGCTGGGCAGAAGCTCTGCTCTTCTGTAAGTTTCGCGGCACACTGAGCTCCCCAAGCGACAGAGCATTCCCCCCACTGCGGATGAAATGGCTCTAGCCACGGCTTAGGGTGTTCATCATGTAGGTTCCACATAACCTGGGAGGCAGAGCTGCCTTCCCAGGCCATGAAGCAGCAACGCAGACAGCGGCATTTGTCATGCTGGGTCTCAGACTGTTAACGCTATAAAAACAACAATCTCGGTTTGAAGGGAGATAATCGGAGCTTATTCTGATTAAAAGGAAGCAAAGTATTTTAAGTGGCAGGTGGGTGAGGGGAAGGCAGGCACGGCCCTGGTATCTGATGGTGGGATCTAAGTGGTGTTGACAGCTGAGGTTTAGGAGAAAATGTGGGGAGTAAGGAATGTTATTCTCTGCTAAAACAGCCAGCTATTTGTTTGAATATTATCGGCATTTTCAAGAGGGGTTTTCAAACATGTGCAGAGCTTCAAATATGTAGTGCTGCAGTACAGCTTTGGGAAGCCTTGTGAAATCTAGTGTAGTACCCGGAGTTGGACACTGGGTCACAAAAATAACCTACAAGTACAACGTGAAGCTGTTGTTCTTACTGACTATTCCAACTGCGTTTTAATGCTAAGTGCATTAAACACTCTTTAGTCCATTGCACATATATACACACACAATGTATTTGCTTTTGCACTTGTGACCTGGTAATTTATGGTGAATATGGTAAAAAGGGATGTGTTGGTATAAAAGCCATTTTATACCCAGTTATTTATGTTTCTCTGTTTTATACACACACACCATATGGATTTCTTTTTAACAACATTGCCTTCATATAAAAAATCAGCAACAGATTTAGAATTTTAGAAAAAGCTAATATTTTGAGGAAAATATTCCTTCTCTCCTTTACATAATCACGCTTGATGTACTCGCTCACTCGCTCACGGATGCAAGAGGTGGGCGCTGACCACCTCCCGCGTGCCAGGAGGGCACGTGCTGTAACTGTTGGGCTACGTCAACATAAAAAGACCAAATCTGTCCTTCAATAGAATGTACATTCTCCTTCGAGGAGACAGATCATAAGCACATGAGCACAGTGCCCAGGAAGCCAGGCGGGGAGAGACGGAGCAGGAGCACCTGTGCAGCTCGGGAGGCTGCGGGGCCAGGCGGGAGCCAGGGAGGCCGAGCCCAGACCGCAATGAGACGCGGCCATGGGACGGGGGCCGTGCTGGGAGGGACAGGGTCTGCTTGTGGGTCCGTGCTACAAAATCGCTGCTCTGGCTTCCCTCGTGGTTTTTTATTGTGATAAAATAGATGCAACATAAAATTTACCATCTTAGCCATTTTAAGTATAGAGTGGCATCAAGCACTTCACATTGCCACCCAGCCATCGCCACCATCCCTGTCTGGAACTCTCTTCATCTCTCAAAACTGAAACTCTGCCCATTACACACGGACTTCCTGTCTCCCTCCCCAGCCCCTGACACCCACTGTTCTACTTTGTCTCAGTGGATTCGACGACTCTGGGGACCTCATGCGAGTAGCATCAGATGGTATTTGTCCTCTCGTGACTGGCTTATTTCACCGAGTGTCACGTGCTCAGGCCTGTCTGTGTTGCAGACGGTGTCAGGACCTCCTGCTTCACTAAGGCCGGCACTGCTCCACTGCACGGGTGGACTGCATCTCGTTTGTCCCCTCGCCTGTCAGTGGACACTTGCGTGGCTTCCACCTTTTGCCTGTTGCGAGTAGATGTTACAAACGTCAGCTGAGTCCCTGCTTTCGGTTCCTTTGGGAGTAAACCCAGCAGGGACTTGATGGATCTTATGGCAGTTCTGTGTTCAATTTCGAGGTGGTCTCACTGTTTCCCACAGTGGCTGCAGCGTTTTAAGTTTCTACCAGCAATGTACAAGAGTTCCACTTTCTCCACATGCTTGCCAATGCTTATTTTCTTTTTTTGGACAGTTTGGCTTCTCTTCGAGACAAGATTGTAGGGCCGAGGGCAGAAGCAGCCATCCAGGTCGGGGGTGGTTGGGGGTGAGGTGCTGATGGTGTCCAGGGGTGGGAGAGTGGGGCATACGCTTTGCTGCAACAGTGAGGGGAGGGGTCTGAAGGTTCTGGCCCAAAGAGAGACCAGGAAGGCCTTTCCTTTGCTGCAGTGGCTGTGGGAAGGCCAGGTGGGGCAGGAAGGCTGCAGGGCTAGAGTTTGGAGGTGTTTCATCTGAGCTGCTCCTCAGCTGTCAGGCGGTGGGACTGGGGGCTGGGTAGGCGGTGGGCACGCGAGGCTGGGCTCGGGGGAGTTGCAGCTGCAGGTACGAGTGCAGCAGACTGCAAATGCCTTTGTTGGGCTACGGGACTAGGAAGGCTGTGGGACAGTCTGTACTCTGATCCCTCCTGACACATCCAACGTGAGGTGACACAGAAAGCACCTGGCAGAACATAGCCAGGGACAGTTAGGTTGTCCCTTAGTGGCAGGGTTGGAAAAAGGCTGTTCCCTGAAAAATCGCGCATTTGTTCCCTGCTCCTCCCCTGCTCCTGCACCTCGCTGTCGGTCCTCTGTCCTGTGAGCCTGTCCCCTTCCTCTCTCCCACCTCCCCTTTCCCCTGGCCTCACGTGATTTCCTCTTTATGAACCCCAGGCCTCTCCGGGAGCCGTTGGTTCCCAGTTATTCAAACTCTCTTAGGCTAAGGACTCTAAGAACATGAGTGTCTGCCTCCTTCTTTCCCACGGTTTACGGCGTAACAGGTGCTCTCCAGGTGGCAGCCCCGTGGGAATGGAGGAACCCCACGCGGGTGACGTGGCACCTGTCCACACCGTTTCCTGGCTCAATCCCCGTGGCAGGAGCACTGTCCCCAGCCCCAGATGAGTCCTCCCCGCATCGCCGCTCCAGGCCTCGCAGTGGCTGTTTTCCTGTTGCGGGTGACGTTGTGACAACCACCACCACACCGATCTGTCCACTGCCGAAGTTCCTCCCGGGGCTCTGGGAGCTCCAAGGCCTCCGCAGGGTCTTCCGTCACTGTCGCCTGCGCTCCTTCCCCACGTCTCTGACATCTCATAGCAGTTTTTTTTTTCTGCCAGTTTCAAGCCATTTGAGCACATAATCATATTGTTTTGTGGGGACATCTTGCACCCCGACTCAGATGGTCAGTGCGTCTGAGGACAGGAGTGGGTCCCACGATGCTTTTGGTTTCTGCTTGTTTTCTAGTCCCCAGGTGGGTGGATCAGAACACATTCCAGAAATATTTGTCGAAAGAGGTTCTAGGGCCTGCTTTTCATACACCTTGTACTCTAGGGTGTCTCAGATTTTTCCCATAAATATATGGTTTATTATAAGATAAATAATAGCAGGTACAAGATTACTCTGCAGGACAGCTGCCATCTTTCTGCAAGTAGCTCAGGCTGGTGTCGCACAGGTGTTCGCGCCTGCAGATAAAGAGCCCCTCCTGGGAGGTGGCAACGTAGTCACGTGTTCACATGGCACTCTAGCCATGGACTAGAGCTAATGGGGCACTGATGTACATTTGGGGCTAAAAGTTGAGGGCAGCAGAACTGTCCCTGTCTTGCTCTTAACTTTTCACCAGGGTCAAATGTGTGGGGCCATGGGACACTGGTGTGTCGGAGGAATATGTGCCTCTGGTTGGCCGAGCACTGGGCAGCAAAGTTTCAGGAGCCCACGTGCAAGCTCCTGATGTTGGGGGTGACTGTGGTTTAAGTGCAGAGGGCAGAGCCCTCAACATCTACTGCACCCAGGTGTCTCTTCATCTCGGGCCTCGCCAAGGCCACTGTGATGCCCAGACCCACCTTCAGGAACGAAGGACTCACCCCGCCCCCCCATGGGTGCCTTGCACACGTGCACATGTGTTGTAAGTCCCTGGGTTCAAGATATCAAACATTCCTACTTGGCACTCACCTTGCACACTGGGGACTGTGTCACCAAACCGTCTCCTTGGGGGAAACACTCTCAGCACGCCCTGACTGTGTCGTGCCATTGCATCAGGGGGAGCTGGTGTATGTGCGATCAAAGTTCAGGGTTTGGGCTCTTCTCACTTGGATTTGATGGCATTGGATCAGCTAGAAAATTCAGTTGATGAGCAGACTTCTTTATGTCGTTTCATGACACTGCATGTTCCTTGCAGGTAGAGCATGTGTTTTACGTATCTTAGCGTGTCCCGTGGCACCTCACACCTGCTTACTTCCTAACGGGCACTCAGACGTGTTCCTGAAAGCATAGAAGAATGCCATTGAAGTCGGACTGTCCCAAAACTCTTAGCCTGGAGCTTGGCAGGTAGAAATGCCTCCTGTGGTTACCAAGGCAGGTTAATGTTCAGTAAGAATTTCTTTCAAATGTCTTCTAGTCTCCTGGAAATTCTATACACGAACAGTAACCTGCCAGGGATCGGATTGCAAGCCAAAAGTCATCCTATGAGGGTGAATAGAGTTCTCAAAGTTTTATTTAGTAACCTCCTTTTACAAAGCTATTTTTTTCCCTAAGTGAGAAACAAAACCAGAATTCTAACTCGGAGTTAAACCTAAGCAAACAGTGGTGAACACAATGGATTATGGAGCTGTAACCCGAGATAGGCCCAGCCCTGAGCAAACTTTGGCAAAGCAGTGAGGTTTGCCTTTGATGCCCTCCCCTTTCTGTGGGCTCCACCTGCGCCTCCCCCACACTCCTCACACCCATCCTAGGAACTTCAAAGCTGGGACTCCACCTACAGAAGAGCTCCGCCTAGACACGAGAGCCGGGCGGGGCTTTCTGAGGATCCCACATTAGCAGCACACGGACTCTGCATTAATTTATTCTTGCTGACTTTGAACTCAGTATCTCAGTTTTCTCTCCATGTCACTGGCTTTGAACTTCAGTGCTTCAGAGCCTGCATTATCTCTTCACAACTGCGCCCTGGTACCTGCCAGAGGGCCTCATGAATTCCAGCCAACACCTGCCCCGACCGAGCCTGACACCCATGCTGGGATCCTCAGCAGCCTCAGCCCCATCAGAGGAACACCCTGGCCCCCGGATGTGTTTCAGACACTTGCCCACCATCCTAATACGTCTCTCTTACCTTGGAGTGACCTTTCCGTTTAAGGCTAGAATAGAAGCAGAGAATGGTGGAGCGGGGAGGGCCAGGGTCATCCCTCAGCCGTCCTGGGATTCTGGGCTTTTCTGTCTGTCAGCTCACCGAAGGAGGAGACTGGCTCCCCGACCCAAAGCCACGTGCCCCCTCATTCTTCCCTCTCCCCGCCAGCCTCCACTTGTCTGATAAATCAACCAATGCGACTTGCTAATGGCCAACAAGCCCTTTTGTAACTGTGAATGCTTCCTAAATAGTAAATGCATTTTCAGAGGGTGGCACTTTATTTACCCAGGGCTTGTTTTCATGGGGATTTCAGAACAGAAAATAATTTCGGTGGCTTTTAGTCCTTTTCAAGTGACAGGTGCCCAGCTACTGCCTATTCTGCTGATGTGAAGTGGACACCCAGCCCCCGTACAAATGAGGGTTTAGAAACACACACTTTGAGAGCTTTAAATGCCAAAGTAAGAAAAATAAACACAACTGTAACTTATAAATGAAATAAAAATGAACAGCTACCTTGATGTTTGCCCTTGTTAGCCCTGGAGACTTTACTATTCGAGAACCAAGGTATAGCCACAATCACAGAGTTCTCGAGTTGGACCTGGCCCTACCCGCTCCTCTTACAGAGGAGGACGCTGCGGCGCTGAAAGGCTGAGTGCCCAAGGCTGGAGTTTGTGGCACCCCGTGCAGGGCAGGCCAGGTGTGCGTGTTCCGACCCTGACCCCGGGTTCGGGGGCAGCAGGACCTGGACTTGGCCAGGCGGGTGCTACGGCTCCTCCTGTCAGCTCTCGTCACTCCAGACGTGCCTACTCAGGGGTAGCACGTTGGTTCTGTCCACCGCTGTATACTGGCGCCTGGAGTCACGCCTGCCACCAGTATGAGTTGGACCAACCACCGGTGTCTGAGTACATCGGAGCTCTCCTGGCTCCGTGGCTTCCGGTGGGTGAATTTTTCTTGTTGAAAACTTGTAATCTTCTCCACCTCTCCAGAACCTAGCCCATTCTTGAAGTTCCAGCTCAAATTTCCTTTTGTGAAATGATCTTTCTGAAATGCTCCCCACGCTGCGTTCCCGTGGTATCTCTGTGCATTGTCATTCAATGGGTGTGTGCCTTATTTTTCTAACCCTATGATAGACACTCAGAAAAATGCTCTATATTCCTAGGATGAGGTCCGCGGATACCTGTGGCTTGACTGGCCATGGCAAGGAAGAGTGGAGTAGGTGTCTTTCCATCCGGGCCACAGGGTCTAGCGTCAGGTGCAGGGGTGACTCGCAGGGTCCACAGAACGGACACTGTGCCCTGCAGGCAAGTGCTTGAGGAGAGACCCAACTGCAGCCTTGGCGGGAGGGAGCTCAGGGCAGGCCGGGGGACGATTCAGGCCTGGCAGGAAGGGAGGACAACTTCCAAGACCATAATTCAAGGCAGTTCAAGGCCAGGGCTGGCAGGCGTCTCAGCATTTTGGGCTTTGGCTAATGATACTGACCACGCAGAGACAAGGGCATTGCCACAAAGCGCCAGGATGCAACTCCCAAGGAACCACGGAGAGCAGACTGCGAGGTTCCCGTGAGCAGGCAGGGGACAGACGCGGCAGTGGGGAGGGAGAAATCCGCACTGTGGGACGGGGGTCTGGGTGATGAGCTAGCCAGATCATTAGATTAGAATCTTCTGATTCTTCCGTATTTCTTAGTATTGTAACTTCAATCCTAATGACTTTAGTCATTCTTAATGACTCTCTCTCAGTAATTAAGAGCTCTTGAAAGTCGTGGGTCCCCAGATTAAGGTCGTAGAGCAACATAGACTTTCTGTGTGGTGTCATCTCTGCATCTTTACTTACTTCCATGGTCATCAAACACAATCCTCATTGGTGACGACGGCTCTGCAGGCCCCAGGTCTCCGGAAGGAGGCTCCGGGGTTGGCTCTGCCTCACCCAGGGCCGCGGTGTTGCCCATGGAGCTCACAGCTGAGGGATGTCCGGGCGGCCTCCCTCATTTCTGCTGAGACCAAGGACTTGAAAGCTGGGAGTCCAGTTCCAGACCTCGCCCACTTCTCATGGGTGTGGGCGGCCGCCCCACCCTCCGCCGGCTGCTCTCCGCGCTCTCCCCTTTGCGGCCCACACGAGCGCTGCGAGCTCGGCCCCCACAATGCCCACCTGCCTGGACAGTGTCTTCTTTCCACCCCAAATCTTTATTCGTGCTGTCACCTCGTTTAGAATGCCTTCCCTCCTCCTGTCTAAATCTGTATTGTCTTTAAAGCTCTAGCTAGTGTCATTTTCCCCCATAAACTTATTTTTTATTTTACCCCACGCAGATCTAGCGCTTCAGGGACTCCCATTGCTCCTGTTGTCAGTACCACGCCCTTAAATACTCTTAAACTCTCCAGTGGAAGCATCCCCTCCCGAGGGCAGGCGCATGCCAGCTTTTGAGTACTGGCTGTGTCTATGCAGTCAACGCTGGCGGTACTGCAGAGCCACTGCCTAAAGCAGAGATGGAATTTGTGCTGTAACATGTAACGTGGTAACTTGTACCTTCCTGTGCACGTGTGGAAGAGGCTGCACGTGGGAAAGACAGCTTGTCCCTGCTCAAGGTGCCATATCCTTTTGCCATGAGAGGCAGTGTGCCCGAGCACCCTGCTTTGTCCTTGCAGGCTGGTCTTAACGCCAATTACACTTGGAGACTCAGTCAACTCTCCCTCCGTCTCGTCTGCCGATGCCCTTCAGGGTCAGCGGGGTGACGGAGCCATGCACTTTTCATTTCTTATTAACTCCTTGGCCCCTTGTCTAACTGCCCATTCTTGCGTGGCTCCGGTCTCTCAGCCTTCACTGTCAATTTCGATGTGGTTTTGTGACGTGGAAGTACATATCCATTAAAAATGGAATTGAGAGCATTAAGCCATTTAAGCTAATAATACATTGCACTTAAGAGCCTTGCAATTCACCCATAAACTTGTGAAGGTTTCACAGTTCTGACCTGGAAATCTGAAGCAGGCATGTGTTACAATGGCTTTGGCTGCAGGAGTGGAAAGTTAGAAGCCTCCGGGTTTGAGATTGATTAGGGAGGAAAGCAAAGTTCTCGCTGTGAACTCATTCTAGCCAGCAGCAGCATCTTACTATGCTCTGTGCGTTTAAAAGCCCTTTCTCAGGTATGACTTAGTCCTTCGTACAATCTTCTGGGACGGTCAGGGCAGGTACGACCGATCTAACTCTATCAGTGTGGAAAACGCGAGGTAGAGACTTTGCTTTTCCTAAGGCAAGTCCCTGGGGGGATGGCCAGAAGCTGCACTTCCTGGGGTACTTCCTTCGGGACCTGGCGAAGGCAGGCACCTGCTGATGTCATCCGACACAACCCACCCCCACTCCGTCACCCAACAGCACACAGCACTTACCATGGGCCAGGTGTGGCATTTAACTGTGAGGCAGTGAAAACAAATCCTATCTCCCAAATTTGGAGAATTCCTGTTCCCGCCACCAATTGCTCATCTCCAAAAACTGCGTTCTCCTTTCCAGGTGGACAGCCCCTTCTAGGATTAGCTTTAAACCTCCAAATCATGTTATTGCTATTATTGTACTCCCCTGCATTTAAAACACTTAATATACATTTAAATTTCATCCATATACATACACATGTACACAGAAAACCCCACAAAAAATCACAATTGCATCTTGCACCGAGAAAGTTATGCTATGGCCTTCATAACCTTAGATTGGCTGCTTTTGCACTTTTATGAAGGGATTACAACATTTTATAAGCTGTAATTACTTTTAGTAATTTAGCTAGCCTTCATTTAGATCAGCAATGCCAACACAATGCTCTCAGACTACTCAGTTTCCCTCAAAGGACTTTTAAAATATTTGGCTGAATCTTTAAGGCAGTGGTCCCCAACCTTTTTGAAACCAGGGACTGGTTTCATAGAAGACAGTTTTTCCACAGGATGGGGATGAGGGTGGGTTTACAGTTTACAGCAGGGTTCGCGCCCCTATGAGAATCTGATGCCTGCTGATCTGACAGGAGGCGGGGCTCAGGAGGTGATGCGAGCGATGGGGCGTGGCTGTAAATACAGACGACCACCTTCCTTCGCTTGCCTGATGCGCACCTCCTGCTGTGCCGCCCGGTTCCTGACAGGCCACAGACTGGTACAGCCTGCAGCCCAAGGGTTGGGGACCACAGCTTTAAGGGACCTCTTGACACCAATGGCAGGTCACTCAATTACACAGCACTTTAATGTATATCAGATCAAAAGCATAAGGCCGTCTTCCTTCATGTTTATTTGATAATTGTGGGCCATTAAAAAGATGGATTTGTTTTAAGCCTCTGAGACCGTAAACATCTCTCTGGCCTTTCCTTCACTGCCCTGTTGGTAGCAGAGGTGAACGTCGTGGGGTCACAGGGCTGTTACGATGCAGCATAGCTTTGCTTTCCCCGTTGTATTTCATTTGCTGGGGGACGTGGAAGGAGCGCAGGCTAGTAAGCCATGAGGTTTAGAATCTGAGCCTGTGCTCTGCCCTTGGCTTGGCCTCACCGAGCCTCAGTTTCTTCATCTGTAAAATGGTGAAACAGCAGTGACCCTCCCCATGGGATTTGTGTGAGAGCCATGAGACAATGTCTACAGTGGCATTTGGGAGAACATAAGCCGTCAACAAATGAGATGACTACAGTAAGGTTAAATCACATACGCACTGAATTTATGCAGATGTGACAGTGTTGTCTGGGAGAGACACCACTCAAACAGCGCTGAGGTTGCGCCTGGCATCCGCTCACAGGCCCTGTGGGAATCGGTTCTGTGGCTGCCGGGAAGACCCGCAGGGCCTTGGGGTGTGAGGGCCCGCGTACATCTCACTGAGCCGAGTGCGATGACGTGGCTCAGAGATAGCGGTTCCCGACACGGCACAAGGCTCCAGCTGCACGTCAGCCACCCAGCACGCCCAGGTCCCCGTCGGGGGTCTGTGGGGCTTTCATCGGAGATTGCGGCTGTAAACCCTTTCACCTTAATTATCCGGAATACTCGGCTCAGCTCCCCAGGAGGGGGTTCGGGATCACTGCTGCCCCACTTCCGAATTTCTGAAATGAGTTTCCCAGATCCGGCAAGGAGTTCTGAATCACACAGTTAGGAGAGTGTGGTGCCTCCAGGCAGAGCGTGACTCGTGGTGAAGAAAATCACTAGGAGATCCCGCCTCAACTCTTTCACCTGCTCACTGAAATTCCTCGTACCGAAACGAAAACTTCCTTCCCACCCGGGGCTCCACCCGGGGCTTTAGGACAGCAGCAAGATACAAGCTCCGGGGTCATGAGAGGGGAAAAAAAGATCTTGGAAAGAATTAGATTTTTTTTGTTTGTTTTTAAGCTCTGAAGTAACTGTCATGAAAACAACCAGAACTTACTGAACTTCTTTATACCCGTTTTATGAAATAATAGTGTTTTCGTTTGAATTAGATACAGGGGAAGCAGCAGTCTTTTTAGGCACTCAGGGCTCCGCAGGTCTTTATTTGGCCTTTATTTAATGCCATACTTTTAGAAGTACGTTTAAGTGATACTATCTGCAGATACGGACACAGAAGGCAGGATCCTGAACACTAGGGTGATGTGACTATTAGACGTTTTACCCTGACGGCAGCATAAGATGTTAGAGAGCAGAAGGGTATTGGAAAGGGTGCTACAGACGTGAAAGCAGAAAGGCGGTGCAGGAAGGGAACGCAGCCCACCAAACGCCCACATGGCTGTCTCATCTGTTCCTAGGGTCGCTTTTACTTCTTGTCCTTCAAACAGAGGGGAGGAAGAGGAGAGGAAGGCGTTCTGCATATACATTAGAAGTTTAAGGACAAGCACAAGGTAAACAAGTATATAGTAGACTTTTTACTCTGTGCAGATGAATGATTTGCTTCCTAGAATCACAAGAAGTTGTAGAACTAAAAAAAAAAATAGTGGCCTGAGTTTGAGTTCACTCTTGCCTTCCCAAAGCTACCATCCGTGCTAAATACATGAATAACACAATCTGTACCACAAGGCTGACCATGGCATACTGTACAACAGAAAGTTCATGTTCATATGGCTTAAAGACTTTTAGCATTTTGACAGAATCTTGGCATCTGTAGGAGACCCTAGGTATGGAAAAGTAAGACATTTTCCTATAGTGCGAGGCTATTCATTTTCTGGTTAGGCAAGTTGATAATGAAGAGCTAGTTACTAACTTAACTCTATGAATTCACACAGGCAGCTGCAGATCCTGAAAACACACTCCAATGGCCAGCAAAGTGACATGGGCGCAGTTTGGCCCCTTCCTCCAAAGTGGGAGATTAAGTTGACCACAACTGGTCCCTTCTAGCAACAGGTCGCTCTTGTAGTCTCTGGACGAAACGCTCATCCTCGTCGGGAATGGCTGACACAAGCTGGCTTCAGCCCCTTTGAAGGGCATGGTAAGTAGGATACCCAGTGTTGAATTCGGAGTCTCATTGTCCTATCCCAGACTCTCCAGCTGGCGGGAGAAGCCCACCTGGTCACTGTGATGTGCTTGGGCTTCTGCGTTTTTTTCCCCCGTGGCCTACACTGGAGGGGCCTTGGGCCCCCGTGGGTGCTAAATGCACTAAAAAGAAACCGTCTCCACACACGGAAATAATCTCTTGCCACAGTGATCAGAACTGGCCGACATGGAAAATACCTGGGGTCTTACGTAAAATCAACTCACTGTCTTCGACACTCCTTCCTGCCCCTTCCTTTGAACTTTCCCTCTTGCAGCACACGCGCTCAGTAAAGAGTGCTTTTCTGCTGGGGGGGGGGGTTTGCATGGTGCTCACAACACTCGTCTCATTCTTCCAGCTCTCACTCCTGACCCCGGGGGGCTGAGCAGCGGCCAGTCCCCCCGGCCCTCTGCCTGCCCAGCCTTGGCGAAGCCCCCGTTGCTCTGCAAGTGCCTCCTTGCCATCCCCAGCCCACGCGTCTCTTCCTCCCGCAAGTGACCGTGGTGCTTTTCATGCTGACTCTGTGTTTAACAGTTCGCTGTACACCTACCTTTCCCCGACTGTAATTTAATCTCCTGAAAAGTGGGGAATTTGGTTTGTGTATCTCCTTTGGTGTCAGCAGGAGGCTGTGTGCATAGTGAGGGCTTGGAAATGTTTACAGAGTGGTTGGTTTCTACAAGTATCTTCCAAAATTTGTGAATGATGTATGTAGGAAACAGATATCTTTAGGGAACCTGTACCCATGCCTGTGGTTTTCTAGTTTTAAACAAAGTGCCTTTCTCTCTCTGTCTCTCATACACACCCCAACCTCAGTGTAAGTATTCTTGAGTGTTTTTAGGTGATCAGAAATTTCTCCAGCCAGTCCCTTGTCTGCTGGCATAATTTGCGCTTTGTAAAGTGTCTTAAAGTGTCTGCAGGTCACACGGCTGCTGCCGCGTTTCACTCTAACTGAACACTTGGGGGTGGTCTGCTGTATTCCAGGTGGTGTTTGGGCAGCGAGGGTGTGACATTGCTCAGGACAGAGGAGGTCTGCATTCTCAGGGTGCTTGCATTCTATGGCGGGGTCAATGACTCCTAAGTAAGGAGATGGACAACCAGTCCGTGCAGGGGTCGGTGCCGTGCCCCCTCAGAACGTGGGCACAATGGGGCAAGAGTGTCGGGGAGGTACGGGTGGTGAGGGTGTGGAAAGTGAGTTGAGCCTTGGTGCCCAGAAAGAACCGTGTCTGTGAAGACCAGGAGCAGAACATTCCAGGCAGATGGGACCATCCAGGATCCTCTGTGGGAGCTTAGAAGGAATGCAAAACTTATGCCTACTTTACCAATATACCTGCGTGTAATATCCTAAAGGAATATTGGTTTACTTAATCCAGTAGCATATTAAAAATGCATCAGGGTTTATTTAGCATGGCTTATTTCAGGCAAACAAGACTGTTTTATCATTAGAGATTTCTCTAAGTAATTCACTGCATTAATGGGCCAATGGAGAAGAATCGTATGATTACCTCAGTCAATGCAGGAAAAGCATTTGATGACGTTCAACATTTACTTAGGATGAAGCTTCTCAGAACCTAGAAATATACACAAATTTCCTTAACTTTATGAGTCTGCGTAAACAAAAATGAACAGTAAACATCATAGTTTATGGAGAAACACATGATTATTTCTTTGTGGTTAGGATTAAGCCTTGGATGGCTGCTCTCCTGGTGTCCAGCAGGTGTTCTGTTCAAAGACAGGACATGGCAATACATGCAGGGATGTATGGCGTGAGGGTGTGAGGGAGACAGACGGTGCTCATTTGTACGATGTGACTCTGTACAGAAAGCCCAGCAGAATCAGCAGGTAAGCTGTTAAACTGGCAAACAGTCTGGTAAAGAAGCTGGTTCAAAGTAACACAGAGTTCTCAGTCCTGTTCTTCTTCACCAGCAGAACACTACCAGATTATTTATACAATGTAAATAAAGCATTCGAAATAGTAACAGCTATGCAATGTCTAGAACTTACCTGATGTGAATGCATTAGACCTTTATAAGAAATTTTAAAACTCTGTTATGGAAATAAAAGGGGATATTAACTAATGGAAAGATATACCAGGTTCATGGATGGAACAATTCAACATTGTAAAGATGTCAGTTTGTCCCGAATTAATCAATAATTTCAATGTAATTCGAATAAAAATTCCAGCAAGTATTTTTTAGGGACTCAAGAAGCTGGTTTATTTGGAAGGATAAAAACCCATGAATAACCTAGAAATTTTTGTAAAAGCAGATTAAAAGGGGAACGTTCCCTTTCATGTATTAAGAGGTATTAAAAAACAACAGCAAACACACAACACGAGCAAACCAAACCAAACACTCGGCATTGGTGCAGGAACCGACCACTAGACCAGTGAAAGAGCAAAGAAACAGATGCTTACGGGAACTTGACATCTGATCAGAGTAGCCCACACATCAGAGCAGAAGGACAACTGCTTTGGAGTTGTTTTGGGAACATTGGGTCGCCAAATGGAAAATAATATTGGAGCCTCACTTTACAAGATACAGGGTTAAACTTGCTGTAGATTTAAAAAACAAAAGTATAAAATTAACAAAGAAAATGTGAATATCTTTGTGTTCTTGGGTTAGAATCCTTTTTAAGGAGACCCAAACTGTAATGTGAAGCGATTTGGGAGTGGTTTCCTTCTAGTGAGTGGTTTCTCTCTAGTAAAAGGCATCATTAATAAAGTTAACAGGGGGGTAAAAAGGTAGAAGATATTTGGAATGTCCAAACTGGAATATACTAAGAACTCCTGCAAATTAACAACAACAACAGTTTCCCCTCTGCCAAAAAAAAAAACAAGGAACCCAAATTTAAATATAGGCAAAGTACATGCTTTAGTTGTTTCTTAGCAGGGGACACACAAATGGTTGAGAGGGTGCCCATTGACTGAGCCCCAGACTTACCAAGGTGGGATTTCAGAACTTTCCTGGGGTGGCCCTTCGTGGCTGACACACACATTCCCAGCTGCTGGGAGCATCAGCTGCTGGTGGCTCACAGGGGCCTCCTTGGGAATTACACGCAGCTGCAGGAACTGCCTGGCCCAAGCACACGCTTCCTACTTCTGGAGGGCAGTTCCTATGAGGCCACATGGGCCTGGGCTTGCTGCCTCAATTTAGGACAACTTTGAAGGGTCACTGAGCCTCAAAGGCCCCATAAAGCTAGACAAGGCCTCAGCATCACCCACATTGCTGTTTGCTTATTTTTCTGCCCAATCTTACCCTCTTCATGTCCTAACAAAGTTCCTTTCTGAGAGCATCCATGTTTCAGCTGGGGTTCTCCAGAGAAACAGAACCGCTAGGGTATGCATCTGGGAAGAGAGTTATGAGGAATGGGCCACCCAACTGTGGGGCTGAGAAGCCCCAGATCGGCCGTCAGCAAGCTGGGGCTCAGGAAAGCCGGCGCCGTAATTTCAGTCTGAGCCTGAAGGCCAGAGAACGTGGGAGCCCACAGCATTAGTTGTGGGCTCAGTGCAAGGTCAGGAGGAGCCGTGTGTCCCCACTCAGCAGGCAGGCAGGAGGCGGAGGTGCGAGGTCCTGCTTCCTCCATGTTTTTGCTCTGTTCAGGCCCTCGATGGACTGGGTGAGGCCACCACGTCAGGGTCTTTCCCGAGTCCACTGACTCACGTGCTGAGCTCACGCGAAACACCCTCACAGACACCCAGAAATAACGTTTATCTGGGCACCCCGTGGCCAGTCAGTTTAGCATAAAACTGACCATGGGTTGCCCACCAGACCTGCACATGGGTTCCCACCTCAGGGCCGGCTTCCAGGGGCCCGTCTTGGTCTTCCAGGGGCAGCTACATGGAGCAGCACAGACGGGTGGCTGCAAACACAGCCCTGGAGGCTGGGAGCTGGAGTCTGAACTCAGGTGCCCGTGTAGTTGGGTGCTGGAAGGGCCGCTACGGGGTGCAGACAGCATCCATCCTACTGTGCCCTAGCATGTGGGAAGGGAGGGCTCTGGTCCCACTCCCGAGGCTCCGCCCTCGGGACCTCATCTCCTCCCAAAGCCTGTTGGGGCTGAGTTCCAGCACGTGAACTGGGGCCACACATTCAGCCCACTGCAGAGCCCAGTGTGCAGGTTTGGGTGACAGAAATGTCACAGTTGTTTGCATATGAAGCTCCTTCTCTCCCCTTTGCCAGCCCAGAGGCCCAGGGGACACCGTCCCAAGGTCCTGAGGAGTGAGTGGAGAGGGAGTCCCAGGATCTCTGGGAAGCTCAGTAGCTCTGTCCCAGCAAGCCAGGACACTGGACGGAAATGCTGCCTTTAGATGGGCTCTCTGCGTCTGACGGGGACATTGGGTCCAGAGTGTCAAATTCCAAGTGGCAGCACTTCACTTAAGAGATGGGAACAGCTGTGGTGATGGGCGGCGGGGGTGGAATTACAGTAAAAATATTTCAAACTGCAGGGAACTTGGGCAGTGGCTACTCAGTCCTCAGAAGGAAAGGGACGGGTGGCCAGCTCTCTGAGTCGGGTGAGCAGAAAGGGATGGCGAGGGCGTCCCGTGCGATTTGCCGGGCCCAGTGTGCTCCGGATGCAGCGCCCTGTGATGGACAGAGCCCCGCAGTCCTGTTAGAGAATAAACAGCAAGTCTCGCCTGAGTTTTCCCAGCGTGCCCTGAGGACGTGCCCGTGGGGATGGTACACTGGGATTGTTTGAACCGGCTCAAACTGAGGCTAGTGGCTAATGGCTCTGCTCTAAAACACCGCTGTGATCCACTGGTTAAAGTGGGGAGCTCACAGACACCGGGTGAGAGATGGGGTTTCCGCTGAACTTCATCTCATGGTGGACAAAGCGAGTTGCTGGCCACGCTGTGGCCGTCTGCCTACTTTGCGAATGAATCATTGCGACAGACCCACTTGGGTTCCAGAAGTTTTGGTGGTTCCAGCAACGACAGCACGAGTAGTTCTGGGCTCCAGCGCCCAAGGCTGGGTGTGATAGCTGTGCCTTTCGGTGGCATTGCAGGGCAGTGCTGCCCTTGCTGGCTGCAGTGGTGGCTATGTGCTCCCAGGCCTTGGCCGTCCCCACGGCGGCACCATGGCGGCAGTGCCTGTAGCGTTTCTCCCTTGTTCTTCCAGCCTCCAGGATGCTGCAGCTTCCTGCAGCAACTCATCCCTGGGCTTCTTCCCATCCTATTTGTTCTTTAGCCATTCTTACTGTTTTGCAACCCATTCCCTGAATTACATTTCCTTCGTTTGAAATATCTTATGAGGTTTCATTTTCCTGGCTGGTCTCTGACTCCGAAAGTTCACTGTTAATCAGACATTCTTAGTTTCACCAGTAATAGAGAAATGTGAATCAGAACAACAGTGTTGTATGTGCTTGTCACGTGCACATCAAGTTAGCAAAAGTAGGCAATCTTCTAGTACCAAGATGGGCAAGGAAGTGGGGAAGTGGGGGGGTCTCATTCACTGTTGGGGGGAGGGGGCGGCCATTCTGGAGGGCAACCTGGAATTCTGTAGTAAAAGTTAATATTCCTGCATGCGGCAACCCCACTCAAGCACAGGTCCGTACGTTCCATGTTTGAGGTGCTTGCTCCAGCTTCGGATGCAGTATTTCATGTTGGAGACAGCCTAGTGGTTCATCACTGGGGGAGTGGCTAAATCAAATGTGGCAATACAAAAGTGGACACAACAGATGCAGGTGGCAGCAAGTGACGAGTGAGACCTGTCCCGAGTAGTAAATGCAGACCTTAAAAACATGTGCTAACCGAAAAATAAGAAATAGGATGAGATGAACAGCTCATTCCCATTTATACAAGCTCACAACACGCACACACAAAGCTACAGGTACTGTCCATTGAATCTCCCTGGTCAATATTTTTTTCCAGTGGAATAACTCTTGGTTTTAAAACACCCTACTGTCATAGATGCACATTTCTTTCAGTGTAACATTTTCCAGCTGTTCTTGTAAAAAATAATTTTATGTTTAGAATCCTAATTGTCAAGACAACATTTAAAACAAAACTGTAAGAAGGGAAATATCAAGTTACATTCTAAATCCAGTGACTAGGTTGTCAGAGTCCCATGCGGATGTTTTGTCAAAGACAGGGCTGTGTATCTCGGGTGCTGTGAATGCTAAGAGAGGTGCGTCCCTGCACAGAGTACACTTCATCCTAGTGTGACAAGTTGCTTCCACACATATGTGTTTTAGTTATATTTGAAGAAGTTGATTTGGAGTTTTTGGTTAAAAATTTCCTTTGAAAATAATGGCTATATGTTCCCGGTTAGCATTTTCATAATTTTTAAGAATGGATTACTGATGTTAAGTGGCAATACCTATAATTATATATACACACACACGTATACACATTAATGTGAGTATCTGGTGTGGAAGAAGGAGTAGGAGTAGAGTTTGGGATAAGGAGTAAAATCTAAAACAAAAAGGGCTCAGCCTGGTGATTTCACTATACTACAGTTAACTGTCCTTGAGGTTTATGAAAAAAAAGTACTACCACTACTGCCTCTGTCACCACTAGCTCCACTCCCTCCATCACCACCATTGACACCATCACCATCACCTCCGTCACCATCACCATCAACACCACCACCTCCATCACCATCACCTCCATCACCATCACCACCGCCTCTACCACCATCACTTCCACCACTACCACCTCCATCACCACCACCTCCATCACCATCACCACCGCCTCTACCACCA
>RJWJ010006072.1:0-64486 GCA_004363605.1 Indri indri
ATTTTTGTAAAACCATGGATAAGTAAAAATTCATGTTATTTTTTAAAATGTGTCCTGTCATGGAACAAATGCACTGCAGACAGCTTGAAATATCAATGAAGTGTTTGGGAAGGATATAGCTAATGAATGCGCCATACGCTGATGGTTTGAGAAGTTCCTCTCTGGTGATTTTAATCTTGAAAATAAGCCATGTGGGCAACCTGAGACCAAGGTGGATAATGATGAGCTGAAAGCTCTAGTGGAAGCGAATCCATTTCAGCCTATGCAACAAAGTTTGATGTTACGATTTCAACAATATTGGACCATTTGAAATAAATCGGCAAGGTAAAGAAGCTGCATAGATGGGTTCCACATGAATTAAACAAGTGTCAGCAGAGAAATCATCTCGAAGCTTGCCTTTCTTTGCTGTCACGATATAAAGACGAACCATTTCTACACCATATCATTACGTGTGATGAAAAATGGATTCTTTTTGGCAATCACAAGTGTTCAGCACAATGGTTGGATAAAGATGAAGTGTCAAAACACGGTCTAAAACCAAATATTCACCACAAAAAGCTAATGGTGTCTGTTTGGTGGTCCAATTCTCGTATCATCCAGTACAGCCTCATGAAACCTGATTGGTGGATTACAGCAGATGTCTACTGCAACCAGTTAAATGAAATGATAAGAATGCTTGCAATAAAGCAGCCGAGATTGGTCAGTAGAGACAGGCCAATCCTTTTGCATGACAATGCTAGACGACATGTTGCTCAAACAACACTGCTCAAACTACAGCAGCTGGACTTGGAAACTCTTTGTCATCCACCATATTCACCAGACCTTGCACCAACTGACTACTACTTCTTCCAGGCCTTGGATCACTCCTTGCAAGGAAAGATATTCAATTTTCAACAAGCTGTGGAAAACACCTTTTGTGATTTCATGCCACTCACTCTCCAGGCTGCTTCACTGCTGGCATAAACAAGATTGCATTAAAATGGCAAAACTCTGTTGATAGTTAGGTGCAAACTGATTAATTGTTCTGCTTCTTGTTTGAGACATAATAAACTATGCTTTTGATTCAAAAATCAGACATTTCATATTTAATGACCTAAAGTTTAGATTTTTTTTTCTTTCTTTCTTTTTTTTTTTAGTCTTCCAAAGGCCTTTAGTCTAGGGGAAAATGTGAATTGGAAATTGACAAGCCCTGCAAAGATTAAAGTCTAATTTCAAATTTACTCAGTTCAGGATTGGTTTAGATGATCCACCTTATCTTAGTTTAGTTATAAAAGCAGAGATTTATACAAAAACTTAGATGCAAATAGTTTATTTGGGACATTATTCTGGAAGCAGAGAGAGAGAGAAAAATAAATGATCTGATTACTACTAAAGGCAATTGGGTCTCAAACCAACAGTGACTCTTCTGAGGAACCATGCAGAAATTACTTTAGAATTATCCCCAAGTATTGTTTTTTGTGGCTGAATAGTACTCCATGGTATACATATACCATATTTTATTAATCCACTCATGTATTGATGGGCACTTGGGTTGTTTCCACATGTTTGCAATTGTGAATTGTGCTGCTATAAACATTCAAGTGCAGATGTCTTTTTTATAAAATGTCTTTTTTTGCTTTGGGTAGATGCCCAGTAATGGGATTGCTGGATCCAATGGCAGTTCTACTTGTATCTCTTTGAGGTATCTCCATATTGCTTTCCACAGAGGTTGTACTAGTTTGCAGTCCCATCAGCAGTATATGAGTATTCCTATCTCTCTGCATCCACGCCAACGTTTATTGTTCTGAGACTTTTTGATAAAAGCCATTTTCGTGTTAAAATGACATTAAGTGATATCTCATTGGGGTTTTAATTTGCATTTCCCTGATGATTAGAGATGTTGAGCATTTTTTCGTTTATTTGCTGGCCATTAGCCTGTCTTATTTTGAAAAGTTTCTGTTCATGTCCTTTGCCCACTTTTTAATGGGGTTGTTTAATTTTTTCTTGCTGATTTTTCTGAGTTCTATATGATCTAGCACCTCTTGTATTATCCTGGATAGAGCTGGAGCCCATTCTACTAAGTGAAGTAATCACGGGAATGGGAAAACAAGCACTATATGCACTCACCATCAAATTGCTATTAATTGATCAACACTTGTTTGAACATACAAAAGTAACATTCGTTGGGTGTAGGGCAGGTGGGAGGAGGAGGAGGATATGGGTATATTCATACCTAATGGGTATGGTATGCACTATCTGGGGGATGGACATGCTTGAAGCTCTGACTCAGGTGGGGCAAAGGCAATATATGTAACCTAAACATTTGTCCCCCTGTGATATGTTAAAATAAAATGAAAAAGAATTATCTCCAACTGAAGGATGTGCAAGCTGAGGATTTATTTACTGACTCCTATCCACTGTTGGTTTAGCGTTGTTCCCAAAAGCATTTACCTCCCCTACAATTCAAGACTAGGCCTCAGCATTGTTCTGGAGCAGGTATCTAGGGTATTGGAGAAAGATTTTAGGCAAAGAGGCACCAAAGTGCTCATGTTCACACTTGACGTGAATGCTGGAATCATATATGTAATTGTACACCTCAGCTGTGCTGAAATCAAGTAGTCCAAGGGAATGTGGCACAAAGCACCTCAAATATCTGCTATGCTAAGTGCCTGCCAAAAGCAAAGATAAAACTTCTCTAGAAGAAGATAACATCATCGAGAATTTGAAATCATTTCTACAATTTTAATATCAGAATTTAGTCAAATATAACTTATTGTAAGGCAATAAAATTTGAATGAAAATCAAGAGAAAAATAGGTAAAAAACAAATACAGAGAAGAATTAGATATTGGCTTTAGCCAACATGGAGTTTAAAATAACTGTGTTTAGATGACAATATGCCAATTTAATCAAATGAAGGAAAACAAAAATATAAAAATTGTAGAAGTAAAAATTTAATAATTGAAATTTAGAAGTTAATGGATAGATTTAACAGAAGTTTAGACATAGCCAAAGAGTAAGTTAATGAACTGAAATGTATAAGAATATATTCAAACTAAAGCATGACACAAAATGATGTAAATAGAGAAGTATGGAAGAGAAATTAAGATATATAAGAAATACATAAAAAATGCTTGAATGTAGAGTGCCAGAATGAGACAGAATGAAAATAGATACAACATTTAAAGAGGGAATTAAAAAATGTTTCCAAACATTTGGGATCATTTGTTATCTTGATGAAAGATATCAAGCCATAGATTCAAAAAGCACTATTAACCAACCAGAAACACAGTATATAAAAATAAAACCACAACCAGGAATATTGTGGTAAAATTTCTGAAAAACATATACAAAGAAATAATTTTAAAAGGAGCCAAAGAAAAAGATTGCTTTTAACACATTGACTGCCATGTGAGTTGTATTTAACTCCGGCTATTTCAAAATCCTCCAGGTGGTTTATGAAAATCTTACTCGTTAAAGTCCTTCTTGTTGCAATTAATCTTGACAATTTAATTCTAAAAACATGGATTGCATTGCATATAACTCACAGACAGAAAACAATAAAAAATAACAAATTAGAAAGAATTGTTTTGCTTAATAAAACACCATGGCCCCAGGGGAAAAAAAAAATTTTTCTAGTGTGGCAGTCAAAGTGTTAAATGAGAAATAAATAGAAATTCAGCTGATTTCTCAACAGTAACATTGGAGGCCAAATGACAATGGGATCATATTTTTAAAGTGCTTAAAGCAAATAACCACCAACCTAGAATATTATACCAGCAAGATTATCCTTACAAAAAAAGATGAAATAAAGATGTTACAAGTAAATAAATCCTGAAGAAATTCACCAGTAATTTGCAAGTAATATCTTTGAGATTAAAAACATGTAGAGAATTAAAATATATGACAGGGAAAAAGTCAGGAGGGATAAGTGGAGTTAAGAAATTCTAAGGTTCTAATATTTCTTACCCATCCTCGCTATATCTGTTCGATTATAATTTAGGCCATATTGTGGGAATTGTAGTCTGTATTCTGAGTTGTCACGTGTTTAATTACTGATGAAGAAGAAAAGCTCTTGTTGCCATTGCAATTGTATTTACTTGAGTTTTAAAACTATGTACCTATATTAATTGGCTTTTAAATTCTTTATTAAACTAAAAAGAATAAGCAGCTGTTCTTACTTTGATTCCTTGAAAAGAGAATTCTTTAAAAATCTATCTAAAATGAAAAGATATGAAATTTTCTCATATTATTAATAATTATTCTACCATTACTATGCTAGAGAAAGATACTGTTTAAATAAATAAGAGTTTGAAAATTGTATTTCAAATAGTATTGTTACATGTGAGTTATTCATGGTGAAACTTTTTAGATGTAAAAAAATTACAGCAAAACCATTCTATTCTACCTATTAGAAAGCAGTTTGTTTCAAAGTAAATTTCATTTTCCTACTAGTTTAGAAAAATATGAATTGTATTATTACATTTTCTGTACAATCGGAAGATAGCATATTTTTCCCACATTGGCGTAATTATAAAATTACTATTAATAAAATGATTTCATCAAGTTTTTCATGAGCCTATATAGTTTGAATTTTCTGAGAGAGACAAAGCAATTAATTTTGCACAGAGCTTTTGCAAAATGCTTATGCTATTTATTAAAATAGCAATTTATGTCTAGTTGCTTTTTATAAAACATAGGTGAAAGTGAAAATATCCCCCAATATTAGCACTAACTCTAATGATTTAAAATAGCTATCCTTGAAAAAACTTTGCATGACAAGGTTAAAATTAGGTTAATGGTTGACACAAATATGTTAAAAATAAAGGACAAGAAAAAGTATGTTCCTTTTAATATACATATTCAACAGTTTTCACACTTTATAAAAAGAAGGCTATTTCACAACTTTCCTGGAAATTGCACTGGAAACCACTGCTATTTTTTTGTTTTCTTTCTCCTGTGCATGAAACCATATTCTGCATTCTGGGATCCCCTACTGCCTTGAACCACAAACTTCCATTATAACCTTGTGATAGGTATTTAACATACTTTGACTCATTTGTGTCAGAGAAAAAAATGGTATTGGGATCCTAATTTAGCTTTCTGCTTTGGAAAACCATATACTTTAAAATAATCTGGAACAGAGAATACTCATTTTGGCAAAGTGCACTAGTGCTAATCTTGTTCTGGCAGGTCATCAATGAACAGGGTGTTTTCCAGCCCTACCTCAGTACAAAGCACTGCTAATGCCAAAATCAAAAAGCTCCCCTTAACATTCATACATAATTCAACACGTCTTCTGATTCCCGATTGTGCCTACTGTAGCTAAAGAAAAGAATTTCATTGAAACAGAAAATACCTGTGATGAGCCAAACTAAATAGCTCTTTATGGGAAAGGAAATATTTTTATATCCATCACTTTACTGAATTGCTATCAGAAGCTTGAATAAAAAATTCTAACATAAAGGATGATACAATAGCAATTAAGCCATTACATAACCACAATGTCCCCTTTCTCGAGTAATCATGATGAATAGATTTTTGTATCTTTCCTGAAACGTTCTATGTGTTTACAAGTGTATGTGTGTGTATATATACACATATCTCGAAAGGAATGTATTTTAAAGCAAAATATAGGTCTACTTTGAGATTTATTTATTTATTTATTTTAGAGACAAGTTCTCACTATGTCGCCCAGGCTGGAGTTCAGTGTAGCTCACTGCAGCCTTGAACCCCTGTGCTCAAGCAATTCTCCCACCTCAGCCTCCTGAGTAGCTGGGGCTACAGGCACGTGCCAACACACCCAGATAATCTTTTTTTCTTTTTTTTTTTCCCAGAGATGGAGCCTCACTATCTTGCCCAAGCTGGTCTCGAACTCCTGGTTTGAGTGACTCCTGGTTTCAAGTGACCCTCCCACTTTGGCCTCCAAAAGTGCTGGGATTATAGGCATGAGTCACAGCACCTAACTGAGAATTATTTTTAAAATAATATGCTATATACAGGTATTAATTTAAGTTGTACTAGTTGGCGTATTTCCTATGGATCCATTTAAAATATTTTACTGTTATTAGCTAGTTTCTCCCTATAATCAATTTACTAAGAATAGTTTAACATTAACTGTAGTTAATTTTAATATTTTACCAGATTCCTACAGGGGACATATCATTCAAATAAAATATTCTTAACATGAGTCATAACAATAATGAATAAAGTTAATTGAGTTCTTACTATGTACTATATACCCTCTTCTAAATGAATTGTATATGTTAACTTATTTAATAATTACAAAAATTATAAAAGTTATAACCTACTAATTTTATTCCATTTTATAAAGAAACAAAAATTGCAGAAAGATAAGTAACCTGTGAAAATTCACACAACATATTAGTAGCAAAGGCTGGGTTTGATTCCACATAGTATGACTCTAGAGTTCACGCTCTTCATATTCTGCTATATTGGCCATCAAAATTTAATAAAAACTACTTTTATGCTATTAATTTGAAAATATTATCTTTAAATACATCATATAGTTTCTAAAGAAAGTTCATGTTATGACATAATATTCCCTTTGCTTTTTGTGTGTGTTCCAATCACAAATGACAGAGAAGTCTCTTTTTTCCCCCCATTATAATATACTCTAACAATTACTCTCCACATTCTACATTGCAGTCATTCCTAACTCTTCCAATAGAGCTCTCAGAAATATAGTTTCTATGGATCCATCTTGACAGCTGCACAGAGTGCTGGATTCATCTTACATATCTGAGGTTATGGCATCAAGCTTCCTGCCTCATGCAGATCCTTACGGAAATTGACTTCCTGTCTCTCTTGGCATTGTGTGCCTCAGCTGTGTGACAGATAGTTATTGGGCTCTTCTTCCTGGCTTCTCTCCTGCCCTGCCTGTCACTTCCATTCAACCAAAAATCCTTTAGTAATATGTTAACTCTTCTTGGACTAGACCTTCCTTTAAAGGAGTAATCATGTTTTTACAAAAATGTCTTCATAAATGTTGTGGAAGTGTTGACCCACATTATCTTCCTCAATAACAACATTCTTGTAACCTTGTCTGAGTGCAGCTGTGCATGACTGAAATAATTCCATAACAAGTTTTCATTTGTCCTTACATAGCAAAAGCTAAGCAGTGTTGCTGAAGGAAAAAATAACTAAGATTTTGAAAGTTTTGCAGGAAGATCTCAGCTTCTTCCTGAAATCAGTTCTTATCACTGTGACTAGACATTTCTTTTTAAATCCTATATCTAAAATTATGAAACCATTATATTATTTCTAATAAGGCATTTTAAGAATCATCTGAGAGCAAAAGAAAAAAAATAGGAGTGCAGGGTAAGGGAGAATGTTTCTAAAATTTTTCTAAGAAAAATATTTGCCTAGATATCCAATTTAGTCTTTCTCACCTGACTGGGAAGTCCCTATATATTTCCTTTTACTTTCAGATTTATATAAGAAACAATACTCATCCCTTGAGACCGATGAGCTCTGGGGTAGGCCTGTATGGTGCTAATTTCCAGATTTTTCAGAGATTGCAAGCCATGAGATAGTTTATAGATTTTTAACTGCTTAGATGAATTAAGCCTTTTCCATTCTCAAAGAATTATATATGTATATTTATTTTTGAAATTTTTTCTTCTTTAATTGGCTTATTTTATTATCATTTTGTTGTGGTCATTAGGGCTATTCGCAAACATTCTCTTTCTCCTTCATTTTTTTGGCTGACAAATTGTGAACAGATGCATTACGTATTGTATAAGTTCCAAGTGTGATCATGAAGGATGGACACTCTACCAGCCTGGATCCTTGAGTGACTTCAGTGAACACCCACTCTGACGACCTGCAATGGACATCTATTGTAAAGGGGAAATAAACCTTCATTGTGTTGTGCACTGAAATTTAAAGACTGTTACCACAGCATAATCTAGCCAATCTTGCCTATCCTAATACACATTATTTGTCTCTTCAGAATATATTCCTGTGCACCTTGTCTTAGTCTGTATAGGTTGTTACAACAGAGTGCCATAGACTCGGTGGTTTGTACACAACAGATATGTATTTCTCATGGTTCTGGAGACAGGGAAGTTCAAAATCAAAGCACCAACAGGTTCAGTGTCTGGTAAGAGCCCGCTTCCTAGACAACAATCCTTTCACTGTAAGCTCACATGATGAAGCAACGAGGGATCTCTCCGAGTTCTCTTATATAAAGGCATTAATCCCATTTATGAGGTTTCTGTCCTACTGACCTGATTACCTCACAAAGGCCCCAACTCCTAATATCATAATACTATCACCTTTGGTGTTAGGGTTTCAACATATGGATATTGGGAGGGCAAAAACATTCAGATCAGGCAACACTGAATGATTTATAATTTGTTAAGATTTCTATCAATATATATTATTGGAGCACATTAATTTTGTTATTGCAATTGTTATATATTGTTATATCAGTATATCATCAGTAAATTAGATCCCTATAATTCTCATACCTTCTTCTACTCCTAGGAGAAATCATACCTATACCTAATTCTTAATGCCACTACTTTCCTCTTTCAGATCACATTCAAGTCTTCTCTGACTTTCTTGTGTTAGCTGTAATGCTCTCATACAACCTTATGAATTAACATTGAAGGGAAGCTCCATATGTTGAAGACTCGTAAAATAATAAGCATCTTGCATATATTGGTGGATCTGATACCCAGTTATATCACTGCCCGTGATACATGGATGTATCAGTCTTTTGAGAAGCTACTCTGATCTCACATCCTGGGAAAAAGAGTTTTTCCCTCTTAGTCTTTTTTGTGCTGTTATAACAGAATTCCTAAGACTATAATTTGTAAAGAATATAACATTTTTTTCTTATAGTTCTGGAGGCTGTGAAGTCCAAGATCAAGGTACTGATATCTAGCAAGGAACAAAGGCATCACATGGCAGAAGGGCAGAGGGAGAGAGAGAGAGCTAGCACAAGAGAGTGGGAAGCCTTTGCCACAATAATGAACACACTCACTTGATAATGGTATCAGTCCATTCATGAACACAGAGTTCTCGTGACCAAAACACCTCTTAAAGGTCTCACCTTTTAATGCTGTTACAATGGCAATTAAATTTCAACATGAGTTTTGGAGGGGATAAACATTGAAACCACATCACCCTCCCTCCATGAATATGGAAGAAGACTTTCTATTTCATTTCAGTTGGCAAAACTGGCTAGAAATTTAATATATTCTTTGGAGGTGAGTGTTAATCCACGAAGTCATATAGAGTTTTAATACCACTTAAAAATAATATCCAGAAATAATCTAACTGTAAGTCAGTTTTTAATTCAACAATAAAGCTTTAAATTAAGATAAAATTGGGGAACACAATTTTTATATCAATCATCTTCTTCACTAGAATCTATAATATTATAAATGGCATCCATTTCTCAAGAATTTTAACTCCCCTTTTGCAGTCCCTCTCTTGTGACTTAATATTGAGCATATTAAATACACATGTAGAAAATGTTTCCAACCCCCTAGTGTCTCTAGCTTTGACTTCCTCTCCTCCATTGATCCTGCCCTCCACCCTATCTCAGCCACTCATTTCCATGAGAATACCCTAGAGATTGTCATTACTGTGTACAACCCCTCCAAACTTCAATGCAACATGTCTCACTTTAAATTCATTATTTTGAATACTTCATTGGGAAATGTTGCAATCATTAGCAAACTTTCATAGAAAACCACTACTACATCTAATCATCTACCAATATTAGCACATTTATACCAAACTTTCTGCTCATTACCATTTATGAATTATTAGTGTTTCCATTTAAAGTCAGTCTGCCTACTCAAGAACTAAATTCTATCTCCTGTCACCTATTCCACTTCATTTTTCTAGGAACCTCCTCTCTCCAGCTTCATTCTTTTTTTTTTACTTGCTACTGAATCAGTATACAAATATTTTGTTATTTCTTCCATCAGAAAACATTTCTTTTCCCATTAGCTCCCATGCCATGTTCTTCCTCCTTTGCAGGAAAACTCATCAAAACATTTTTCTATATTTGCTGTCTCTAATTTACTTATTCTCTTTAAACCACTCCAATCAAGTTACTCCCAAACATTCCACTCTTTTCTAGTTGACTAATGACCGTATTGAAAGTCTAGTAGTCTGTTCTCATTCCTCATTTTGTTTGGCCTATCATCAGCATTTAACACAATTTATTACTCTCTTCTCATTATACTCTCTTCTGTTGGCTTGCCAACAGCACACTTTATTGGTTTTCCTCTTATTCCACTAATCTCCTTCTCATCCTCTTTGCCATTTCTTACTGCTTCAACTCTTCATACTGCAGAGTTCGGTTCTAATTCTCTTCTCTCTTCTATCTGCACATATTGCACTGGTTATCACAGTCAGTCCCATGGCTTTAAAACAATCTTTCATTTGGGTTTTTCTCTTCATTTTCTTTCTATTGTATTTGATGTATTCATTCTTCCCCCCCTCCTTTTTAAAAAAAATTTAAATAGATTTAGGGTATAATGAGTGGGTTGTGGGTTTTTTTGTGTGTGTGCGTGCGTGTGTGTGTGTGTGTGTGTGTGTGTGTGTGTGTGTGTTTGTTTTGTTATATGGCTGGGTTGCATAGTGGAGAAGTCTAGGCTTTTAATATTCCCATCACCTAAATAGAGTACATTGTACCCAGCAGGTAATTTTTCATCCTGCACCTCCATCCCACCTTCCCTCTTCTGAGTCTCCGATGTCCATTAAGTCACTCTATATGACCATGTATACCCACTGCTTAGCTCCCACTTATAAGTGAGAACATATGGTATTTGGTTCTTTGTTTCTGGGTTACTTAGAATAGTGGCCTCCAGTTCCATCCAAGTTGCTGCAAAAGACATTATTTCATTCTTTTGGATGGCTGAATAGTATTCTGTGGTGTATATGTCACGTTTTCTTTACCTACTCATTGGTTGGTGGACACTTAGTTTTGTTTCATGTCTTTGCAATTGTGAATTGTGCTGCGATAAACGTGGGTGCAGGTGTCTTTTTTAACAATGGTTTCTTTTTCTTCAGGTAGATCCTCAGTAGTAGAATTGCTAGACTGAATGGTAGGTCTACTTTTAGTTCTTTGAGAAATCTCCATGCTGTTTTCCATAGAGGTTGTACTCTTGCACATTCCCAGCAACAGTGTATAAGAATTCCCTCTTCACCTCATCCCATCTGCACGAGGATCTCTTATTTTTTGGCTTCATAGCAATGGCCATTTTAAAAGGGGTAAGGTGGTATCTCATTGTGGTTTAATTTGCCTGATAGTTAGTGATGGTGAGCAATTTTCATATGTTTTTCTGGAAATTTGTTTCTCTTCTTTTGAAAAATATCTCTTCGTGTCTTTTGTCAACTTTTTAGTGGGGTTATTTGTATTTTACATGTTGACTTGTTTGAATTCCTTATAGACTCTGGATATTAGGCATTTGTCAGATATACAGTTTGAGAATATTTTCTCCCATTCTGTATGTGGTCTATTTAGTCTGTTGATTACATCTTTTGCTGTGCAGAAACTTTTTAGTTTAATTAAGTCCCATTTATTTATTTTTGTCATTGCTGTATTTGCTTCTGGGGTCTTAGTCATGAATTCTTTACTAAGCCAATGTTGAGGATAGTTTTTTCTAGGTTTTATTCTAATATTTTTATGGTTTCAGGTCTAAAATTTAAGTCTTTAATCCATCCCAAGTTAATTTTTGTATATGGGGGGAGATAGGGATCGAGTTTCATTCTTCTGCATGAGGCTAACCAGTTTCCCCAGCACCATTTATTGAATAGGGTGTCCTTTCCCCAGTGTATGCTTTTGTCTGCTTTGTTAAAGATCATTTGGTTGTAGGTATTTGGCTTTGTTTATGGATTCTATATTCTGTTTCTTTGGTCTATGTGTCTGCTTTTATATCAGTACCATGCTATTTTGATTATTATTGCATTGTAGTGTAATTCAAAGTTGGGTAACGTGATGTCTCCAGATTTATTCTCTTTGCTTATGATTATTTTGGCTATTCAAGCTCTTTTTTTGGTTCCTTATATATTTCAGGGTTGTTTTTTCCTAAATTTGTGAAAAATGATTGCATTGACCTTATAGGATTGACTTTGTAGATTACTTTGGGCAATACGGACATTTTAACAATATTGATTCTTCCAATCCATGAGCATGGGAGACTTTTCCATTTGTGTGTCATATACAATTTTTTTCATCAGCATTTTATAGTTCTCTTTGTAGAGGCCTTTCACCTCCTTGGTTAAGTATATTCTGAGGTTTTTTTTTTATTGTTTTTTGTTTTTGCAGCTAGTGTAAATGGGATTGAGTTCTTGATTTGATTCATAGCTTGGTTATTATTAAGATATAGAAACACTACTAATTTTTCTATATTAATTTTGTAACCTGAGACTTTACTAAATTTATTTATCAATTCTAGGAGTCTTTTGGAAGAGTCTTTACAGTTTTTTAGATATATGATAATATCATTGGCAAACAGGGATAGTTTGACTTCCTCTTTCCTGATTTGGATGCCCTTTATTTCTTTCTTCTTGCCTGATTTCTCTGGCTAGTACTTCCAGTATGATAGTGAATAGAAGTGATGAAAGTAGGCATCTTTGTTTAGTTTCAGTTTTTAGGGAGAATGCTTTATACTTTACCTCATTCAGTATGATATTGGATGTGTATATTAGAAGTATTCATTCTATCTTTATTTTTTAGAAGTTAACTAGAATTTTTAACAGACATATTTATCTTCAAAAACTTTAATTTAATCAACATCATCATCCTCCTCCCAAACAAAAAAAATGATTTTAGAGTGCTTTAACTCTGACATGTCATTCCAAACTTATTATGCTATTTTTCAATTTCATTTTAACTCTTAAAATTAGGTATTATGATTATTATTTCTTACAGAATGTCCGAATTGTATCTACCACTATGCTTTACAAATGCTACTTATTCAGACTGTTTTCTTTCTTCCTGAAGTTTATCCTCTGCAAATTACTTAAGTGAAAGATTATTGGTGGTTATTTCTCTCAGTTTTGTTTGTTTGCTTGTCTGGAAGTATCTTTTGTTTTTTATATTATGTCATCTTGAAAAATGTGACATTAATATCAGAAGTGATATTTAGATCAATTTAACTCCTAGAAAATGTCATGTACTCTGCAGAATATTAGGTATGTGAGTAAAACAGACCTAGTTCCTCCTCTCATTAGGTTTAAAATAGCTTTATATTTACTCTTTGGGGTAGATGCCCAGTAATGGGATTGCTGGATCAAATGGTAATTCCTCTTTCAAATTAATTACTTTGATAATATAATATGATCTGTCCCAGATTTAGCCATACAGTTACATATTTTTAATTTCTAGTTATTTTTTTAAAAATTATATATAGTTTTCTTATAAAAACCCTATTTTATACTTTAATTTCATATTGAAAAACTAATTACTATTCCATAAGATTTGGTACACTTGATGTTGCAAATATACCTGGTAAAAAAAATTTATTCTTCAAGGAGTACATTTGTTAAGACACCATAAATGTATTTTATTCCAATTGTTATTTCTGTCCTCACGTATCCTTTTTAATATGCTATAATGCGCTCTAGATTCATCTGTATATTTGCTCAAGAATTTTGTTAAATACAAAAAAAGTTGATCTTAAGAAGTACTATAAATGGTACAGATTATTCTATAGAGAGGAAATATCTCATTTAAGTCATGTGCCTGCTTATTCTATATATAATTCAAAGATATCTTTGTGCAGCTCAAAAATAGAGTCCTGCTAACTCACAAACTAAAAGTAGAAATGGTAAGAAAATAACAGAATGGGCAATTCCTGCAAAATGATAATGGTAGGATATGGAAAATTTTATTTGAAATTTTTGTCTGATTTTCTCTATGGATTACATTCTACACATATTAGATGTGCTTTTTGTAACATTTAGTTTATAAAACTGATACCATGATTATAGTTCCCCTTGCTTCTAATTATTAGAAATATATGTATTTACCCAGAAACTGCTCTAAGATGCTTTGGTTTAATTCAGTTATAATTTATAAAATTATAAATTATTTTCTATGTATTTATGTAAGTGATGATAATTTAAAATATACTTGACCACATTTTTGACATTGTTTTTAGATTCTAGCTTATAGCCATAAAGTAATTAGCCTGATAAAACTGAACTATAATTCACTCCATTTCATTAGATTTTACATACCATACATATTAGGAAGATCATGAATAGAATACATATATATATTTAAATATATATATTTAGTCTTCTAGTAAATGTTTTGGAACTCACCTAATTGTAAGCATCATCAGACTTCTTCCTCAATTACATATGGTTTTATTATCCTGATATTTTTCTATTCCTGGGGAAGTAGATTAGGTGCAAAGATGAGATCCAAAAATTTTTTAAATGGAAATAAAATAGCTACATTAAATGAGTTTTGTCTTTAAAAATAAACATTATCGATAATATGAATATGTAAATGATGTCATTTAAAATATTTTGCAATGTTGATTTTTTTCCTTGGTGTGCAGAAACTTTTTAATTTAATTAAGTCCCATTTATTTATTTTTGTTTTTGCTGTGTTTGCCATTTGGGTCTTAGTCATAAATTCTTTCCCTAGGCTGGTGTATAGGAGAGTTTTTCCTAAGTTGTCTTCTAGAATTTTTATGGTTTCAGGTCTTACATTTATGTCTTTAAACCATCTTGAATTAATTTTTGCATGTGGTGAGAGACAGGAGTCCTGTTTCATTCTTCTGCATGTGGCTATCCAATTTCCTCAGCATCATTTATTGAATAGGGAATCATTTCCCCATGTATGCTTTTGTCTGCTTTATCAAATATCAGTTAGTTGTAGCTATATGGTTTTATTTCTGGGTTCTCCAATCTGTTCCATTGGTCTATGTCTCTACCTTTATACTTGTACCATGCTGTTCTGGTTAACATAGCCTTGTAGTATAATTTGAACTCAGGTAATGCGATGCCTGCAAATTTGTTCTTTTTGTTTAAGATGGCTTTGGCTATTTGGGCTCTTTGTTGATTCCATATGAAGCTTAAGATTACTTTATCTAGATCTGTGAAAAATGACACTAATATTTTGATGGGAATTGCATTGAATCTGTAAATCACTTTGGGCAGTATGGGCATTTTAACAATGTTGATTTTTCCAACCCGTGAGCATGAGATGTGTTTTTATTTGTTTGTGTCATCTATAATTTCTTTCACAGTGTTTTGTAGTTCTCCTTACAGTGACATCTTTAGTGAAGTAGATTCCTGGATAACCTACAGAATGGGAGAAAATATTCACAAAGTATACAGCCAACAAAGGACTAATATCCAGAATATACAAAGAACTCAAACAAATCAGCAAGAAAGAAAAACAAATAACTCCATTAAAACATGGAAAAAAGACATGAACAGAGTTTTTTTCAAAATAAGATAGACAAATAGCCAACAAACATATGAAAAATTGCTCAACTTCACTAATTATCAGTGAAAAGCAAATTAAAACTACAATGAGATACCACCTTACCCTGTCAGAATGGCCATTATTAAACGATAGATGTTGGCATGGCTATGGTGAAAGTAACACTTTATACACCATTAGTGGGACAGTAAATTAGTATAACCCCTATGGAAAACAACATGGAGATTCCCTCAAAGATCTAAAAGTAGACCTACCATTAGATCCAGCAATCCCACTACTGGGTATCTACCCAAAGGGAAAGAAGTCATTATATCACAAAGACACCTGCACCTGAATGTTTATTGCAGCACAATTCACAATTGCAAGTATATGGAATCAACCTAATTGCCCATCATTTGATGAGTGGATTAAGAAAATGTGGTATATATATATATATATATATATATATATATATATATATACACACACATACATACCATGGAGTACTACTCGATCATAAAAGGGATGAAATATTATAGAATATCTTTTTTTCCTTGGGATAGATGCCTAGTAGTGGGATTTCTGGATCAAATAATATTTCTATGCAATAGCCATTGTAACATCATAATACAATTACTTTATTTTTTATAATTTAGTTTAGTGTAAGTGTACAGTGTATAAAGTCTACAGTAGAGTAGACTTTACAGTGATGTCCTAGGCCTTCAAATTCTCTCAATTATTCACTGACTCACCCAGAGCAACTTCTTGTCCTGCAAGCTCCATTCATGACAGGTACCCTGTACAGGTGTGCCAATTTTTAAATATTTTACAGCATATTTTCACTGTATGTTTTCTCCGTTTAGGTATGTTTAGATATACAAATACTTACCATTGTGCTACAATTACCTGCAGTATTCAGTACAGAAACATGCTGTACATGTTTGTAGCCTGGAAGTAATAGGCTATACCATATAGCCTAGGTGTGTAGTAACGATCTAGGTTTGTGCAAGGACATTCTACACTCTATGATGTTCCCACAGTGACAAAATCACCTAAAAGATGCATTTCTCAGAACATATCCCTGTCGTTAAGTGATAGGTGACTGTAGATTTTTAGTTCATAGGGTCACTAAACAAATGGTTGAATATTAGTCAATTTTAAGTAAAAACTCATTCACAAGTCATTTCAGCAGTACTTGTTAATGAAGATGAAAAATTCTTTGTGTCAGAGATTTCAAATATTGACATTTTTTATATTTTTTCCCATGCTAGGGAGCTTTTAGTTGTAATTTTCATTGTGACCTTTGAGGTATGATATAACAGTTAAGAATTTAGGCTTTTTAGTTAAACTATGTAAATTCAAATGCTAACTGAACATCAGTGTTAAAATTTGGCTAATGTTAAGTTTTGTAGCCTTTGGTAGGTTTCTTAAGTTCTCTGAACCTTAGTTTCCCTCGATGTGAAGTAGGGATAATAATGGCATTAGATCAAAAGTTGGTGTGAGGCTTAAATGAGTTAGAACATGTTAAATACTAGCCACAGAGAAAGCCCTCAGTAAATATCAAGTATTAACATTCAGAAGATTACATGTCAGTATTCTCAATTGTAAAATCATAACTCCTTTCAACCTTAGAACAGTAGATTTCTGTTATTGTAGGCCATATCTATATAAAGTGGAGATTTAATCAGTTATTTGGTTAACAGGAAATAACCACTACATAATCAAGGTTTATGAACAAATCGTAAGAACTGGTTGTATATTAATGGCCCAATAAGTAAATACTTTTTAAATGCTGTCTTAAAAGCATTTAATCATGCCACAGGTCTAGTTATATTGTGCTAAATTGTGCACAATTGTGTCTTAGCTCCCAGCTACCTCATCCTTTTTTTTCCAGATTACATTTTTCATTTCATGTGTTTCCCTAACACTAAGAATTTTGCAGTTTAAACAAATAATTTATGCAATTAACAACTTAATTCAGGTTGAAATATTTTCATCTGTGTTTGGTGAAAAGATACATTTTCCTTTTAAAAACACCTTTTTAATACTGTCAAAGTAAATATTTGTTAAATGTAGTAATACTATTGGAAGTATGGATTCACTTTCTCTTCCAACAGAAGAGAAAAAAGCAAAACAAAATAAAAACCAAAAAAACGTTTTTTCCATTTGCAATTACAGATGATCTCACAGCAGAAAGTAACTGGGTAATTGTTTTGTCAGTTTGGAGATCACACACAGAATTATAGTACTTGGTTCATTTCACTGTATGTCTTGAATTGATAGAACAAGCTATTTGGGGAAGATTTTGGTTTCAAAATACACTGCAAAATTCCATCAGAATCAATATTTTCAAAAAATCAATATCTCCAAAAATATGTGTATGATGAATGGAATTCTGTGCCTTTAATGATAACCTCCACAGTTCTGAACTATTTCTCACTGTGAAAGACAAAGCAGTTATCATAAAATAAACTTGCATCAGGCTTTTCATTGTTTTCTTCAAATTGTAGATTGATTTCTCACATTTGGATTTCACTGACTGCTTGACCTGAAATTGGCTCATCGATTATGATATATCTTTTTGTGCTTCTTTTAGTAATTGTTTGCCAAAGAATGTGACTTAAAAGTTAAGTACTAATAATTTGTTTGGGATCAGAAGACATTGGTAATAAGCCCAAGAATGAAATATATATTAATAGTATATAGTGAAATACTGATACTCTTCAAGAAATGAATAACACTGTGATTAGCACTATCCATTAAAACCCTTATAATTAAAAAGGGCCTTATGTCACAGACATTCATAATTCTAATATTTTTTAAAATTGTTATCCAAACTATGGAGAACATGAATGTGCTTATTAATGATGAAAAAAAGCATCATAAATACTCTGTTGTTGGAAGATCAGCTTTAACTGACACAGCAAAAGGAAGGCTTGTAACCGCTCCTCTCCAACTTTTCTGCCACTCCTAAATTTAAATCCAAAGCTCACAAACTTAAACGACTGAAAAAATTCTACTGTTATTACCATATATGGGTAAACGGAGAAGGATATTAGGCAGTAAATATGTTAATGAACACCATGCATAGCATCTGCCTGCTTTCACTGCTTCACTGCTGTTTATAACAAACAACCTGAACAGATCACACCTTGGCTTAGAATAGTTTGCACAACTTAGTTTAGACCAGATCTTCTTTTTGTCTGACATGTAGCTTGTACAGTCTCTACCTTCCATCTCCAATAATGCCAGTACATCTTGCGCACCTCCATGCTGATCTCTTAAATAAACTGATTACATTATTTTTCTTGTTTAAAATGTTCTTTGTCTCCCCTTTGTTACTTGATATGAACACATCACTTTCCAATGCAGTCTTCTACCTCTTGCTTCACTTCAACAGCCTGTGCTTTGTCCATACTGAATGTCTCACTGTGACTTTTCCATGTCTCAAAATTTCTCAAGACCCACATCTATCTTGTAATAGTCTTTGTTCCCCCAAATTTACACAGTTTGTGAGTCCTTTCTTTAAAATTAGCTATTTTTCATGCAGGATTTTTTCTCTATATACCCATACCACTTCTCATATTGTACTGCAATTTGCAATGTATGTGTGTGTCTGCTAATTGACTTTCAGGGCAAAGAAAAATGCTTGTTTATCTCTGCATCAAAACCTAATAATATCTAGTACTCAAGAGGCTTTCAACTATTGTGCATATGTGTGTCTTTTGTGTGTGTGTATGTTTAATTATAGAAATAAATGAATAAATAAGCTATGTGGTAAAATTAAAATTATAATATGTGCATTTTACAGCGTGATAAATGTTTCCTACAATTTTTCAGATAGTGAAAAGTTTTTCAACAAATGTGAAAATACAGATGAAAATAACAAATGCACTGGATATATTCAAAAGAAATGCTTCTTCCAACTTTATACTTTTTGAGATTATTCTGTATACAATATATATATTTACCATTGTTTCTTAGCCTTGACATAAGTGCCTTCGATATCTGTGATTCTCTTATGATTTGCTGCCTTTCTGTAGAGCTTTCATCTGCTTTTCATTCAAGCAAGAGAGTAACTATCCTTGAAATTTGAATGTTTTTAAAGCAACTGAGAGCATTTAGCTGTCTGCTTCTGAGATAACATATTTTCTATGACATCGTGCACCTGGGTCTCAATTAGTCCTCATAAGACAAAATGAAAAAATCACAGTATACTTCCATTTGGTGTGTGCACATCTGTGTGAGTGTGCATGTGTGTGTGTGTATGTTTAAATAGCAGGGGCTGCAGCTAGTGATTTGAAAATTCACGAGGTGTTCTATTCTAGAGCATATATTATTATTTGTGTCTCCATAAAAATCTCTATTTTTCTTTACTAGTATTAGAATATTGCTAGTGCCAGTGTTTGTGATGATTCTGTTCTATTCTATTAATATTATTTTAATTAGGCTTCCATTAAAATTGATTCAAAAACTATTCAAAAAGCATATAGTCATTACCTACTTGTTTGAATAAAGGCAATTATAGGTATGTAGGGTGTAGTTGACGGCTTATTTTTTATGGATTTTGGTGTGTGTTTCTGTTGTTTTTAAAAGCATTATCTATGCTTTTGTTAAACCACACTTTTTTACTAAGAAATATTTGTAATTCTTATTATTTAATTAGTTCGATATTTCTTTGTCCTCTTCCTTTTTTTTTTTTTTTTTTGGTATACTAAAAAGTTCTAAAACTGTTCTCTTATTTCAGTGTTCATCTGAGAGTTCAGGTTATGAATTCAGGCTTTGATGTCAGATATAGTTTGACTAAGACTTCTGCCAATTATATCTGTCTCGATTAAAGTACTTAACCTTTCTAAGCCACAGAGAAAATAGGAATAATACTAAGATCCATATAATAGAGTTGGAAGGTTTAAATAGGATAATGCATGTAAAACAAGTTATAAATTTTCCAGAATATAATAAACATTCAATAAATGTTAGGTGTTATGATGATGATGATGCTATTTCTTGGTGTTCATTTACACCGTAATCTTTTCCATCTAGCTTCCCTCTATGTTATTTTACACTGTAACAATTGCTCTCTGTAATGATACCCATTCACTAATCCATTCAGTAAGATCTTCTGGAACATACCAGGCACTGTTCTAGTGGATGGAGATACGATAATGTATAAACAAAAATCCCAGTCCTTTTGAAGCCTACATTTGAATTGTTGGGGAGATAATACACAAATAAATATGTGAATTATGTTGTATGTTAGGTGATGATGAGTACCGTGGAGAAAAATAAAGCAGACATGAAGTATAGATAACTGGGAAGCAATGGTGTTTCAAATAGAATGGCCAGGGAAGCTCTTACTAAGAAGGTGATATCTGATTAAAGACAAGAAGAGGTGATAAGACACTTATGCCAATATCTTAGGAAAGAGATTTCAGGTATAGGACAAATGCTTACTAAGTGTGGCAATTAGAATAAAGACAGAGGGTTGCAGGGGTTAGAGTGTGGCTAGAGATCAGTTCCACTATAATGATATAGCCCATTATCATATTTTGCTTTTCCTAAAGTCAGTGGAGGTCTTGAGGCTTTTGATAATCACATCCCTTCCAGTTTAGAATTGCCATATATATCTGTTCATAGTACCAATGGGGCAAATGTGCAGCAGAAGGCACCCAAGTAGAATACCTGACTTACACACATATTACACCCTGTCCTCACTGTGCAAAAGCAGCTCTGCCTGCTGCTGACTGAAGTCATTACTCTTGTCAGGATAGTGAACTCCTCTGCTTCCTGGCTGGTCCCTTGTGGGGTCTCCTAACAAGAGTGTTTTCCCTTTGGCATTGGAATCTCTACCAATAAAGGGCCTAGAGTGATGGAGCCAGGAAGCACAAGATCGTCCAGTGGTCATTTGGAAGGGTTGATACCTTCTCCCACCCTTTAATGGAAGGGCCTGTGTATTTTTCCTACTGTGGATACAAGACTATACCATGATCACTGATTTAATGAATACACTGTATCCTGAAGGATAATGCATAGTCTTTTCAGAGTGCTTCCTTCAGTTATACCTTTAAAAGACATACACATATGCTTTAAAAGACAGCACTGTATGAGGCTAGATGCTTCTGGATGGTGTGATGTGAGATTTGACCCATGGATTTTATGGACATGAGCTCCCTCTCAGGCCTTCTTCACTGTAAAGTGAGTCCCTGTCCAGATGTTACGCTGTGTGGGAATCCATGACCATGCATTAGGCACTTCATAAGCCCTTCTGTGGTGGTGTTGGCTGATGCTCTGCAAAGAAGAAAAGAAAACCCACCCCATAAGAAGTATCTTTCTCTGTGAGAACAAACCACTGGCCCTTTCAAGACTGAAGGGGGCCAATCTGGAGCTCAGTATTGCTCTGTTGTTCACAAGTTGGACAATCAGAGGTGTAAGTAAGTAGATATACTTTGGTAAGTAGAGTCCATCATCTTGGTGTTCCTATGTACTCTTTGTGTCTACCACGGTGGCCCAGCCTGGACTTGATTCCAGATGTGTTATTTCTATCTTGTGATGGACTGCTGATAGGCATGTCTAATAACTTTATAACCTGTCAGGTCTGAAAATAGCCAACTTATAATGCGTAGTTCTGGACATGTATTCACTTGAAGCCACATCGTCAAAACATTTCGTTTCTATCAGTTCCCAATAACATGCCAAGAGTAGCTTCTCAATTTATCAAGACATATAATTATCTCCTTTAGATACTTGGCTTTGCTTCAGAATTCCAGTGACCTGCATATGATTCTTACGAGCTTGCCATAAGCTCCATATTGCATGTTTCCCCATCACTGACATCTCTGATACCGTAATGCCTGCCCAAATACATAATGCAAGCTGCAACGCTAACTCCACAAAGACATGCACCTACTACAGCATTCTTTCCTGCTCCAGGCCCTACTCAATGTTGGCAGCCTTATTTTCACCCAGTATATGGGCCAGAGCAAAATTCCTAGCTGTGAATTATGTTGGCTCCAGAACCTAAAGAAACCTACCAGACACTATTCCTCATTCTTTGTGGTAAGGAATGCAACGTCTTTTTATCTGTGGGGAATCTCGGCATGCCTCTGACCACTAGACTTGTGAAAATTTCACTGAAGTGAAGCTTCCCTGAAACTTCCTAGGGTTTTTTTTTTTTTTATTTTCTTATACTCTGGAGTACATGTGTCTTGCAACAGCTTCTATCATACTAGCCATCTCTTGCTCATCCTGTCAAATCAACATGATGTCCATCAATGTAATGGATGAGTGAGACATTTTGAAGAACGTTCAAGTGATATAGGTCTCTTCAGTCTATATTATGACAGAGAGTGGGAGAGTCAACATAGCCCTGAGGCAAAAGCATAAATGAAAATTGTTTTCCCTTCTATATGAATGCCAACTATTTCTTATCCTTTTTCCTAATTGGAATGATAAGAATATGTTTACCAAGTTAATGGCCACAAATCATATACCTGAGGCTTTAATAATTTGCTCTATCAATGACACCATGTCCAAAAAAGCAGCTGCTATCAGTACTGTGACTTTATTAAATCTGATTTAGTCTACAGCCATTCTCTGAAACCATCCCGTTCCTTCAGGGGCCAGACTGGCGAATTAAAAAGAGATATAAGATATAACATGGAGCATCACCCTTGCATCCTTAGTTTTTAATAGTAACACTAACCTCTGCTATAACCCCTGTGATATGATGTTGGTTTTTATTTACTATCTTGGTTTAAGGTGAATGAGTGGAAAATGGACAGTTTCAGAGGTTTCCATTTGGTCTTTCCTTGTATAATAGATCTTACTCTACAAACTAGAAAACCAAATGGCCCAAGTACACCAAATACAAATATTCCCTCAGGGACTGGGGAAATGACCACTGGGTTGAGTTCTTGGTCTCAGTAGCCACACTGTGAGTAGGAATTTAGCCATGAGTCTATTCTTTACTTGCTTACCATAGATTCCTACTCTGACAAGGGGGTTGTGATAAAACTTTGGGCCTTCAGGTATCAACATAAGTTCAGAACTTTCATCTCATAGTCATCAAAAAGTTTGGATATTTCCTTTAACCAGGACACCTGAGCAAATGGTCATAGGTTGGTCCCTTTGGAGAGTTATCAATTTATATCTTTACCTTGGTATTACAGTTCATTCTTCCTAGAGACTTGAACATTTTTTCAGCCATTGGACTCCAGATCTGAAAATGGGTTCAGGTCTGAGAACTGAACAAGAGATGGTAATTTTCATTGTGACAACTGCTGCTGCTTTCAGCCTCCCCCTTGCTTCTCCATTCTTGCTCCATTTGCTTTTTTTTTTTCACCTTTGTTGGCTTCCATTGTCTATTTTGCTTCTAGGGACATCGTAATCTGTTAATGATCTTCACAACTTCCTACAGGTCAAGTTCCCTCCTCTGCTCCTCTAACCTTAGTGGTAGTGTGTTACAGTAATTGCTCCCTCTTGGCTTCTCACCATTAAGGACTGCCTCTGACATCTATTATTCGAAGCCCCATCATCCTAAGAATGTGAAGGACAGCAGCTCTCTGACCTTCTCTCCTACCGGCTTCCTTAGACTGCAGGGGAGATCCACCAAGGAATTTGTTAGTGATGTTGGTGCCCTTCTCACTGGCAAATTCCTTAAGGACTTGGTGAATGGTATGTTATCTGGGCTTTCTTGTGGGTCTTCTGACCTTACATAATATATCCATTCCAACACGCCCACTTTTTTCAGCCTTTTAATTCCTTCCTTTACTGTCTTCCAGGGTAACTCAGGCATTTCTACTTCACTAAGAGTTGGCTATCATTTATCAACCCCACCAAGCTTCTAACAGCCACTCCAGCAATAATTTTGGTCCATCCAATGGTATCCTTAGTTGAGTATTAAATCCCATGTCCCAAGAAAATGCCCTGCCTCCTCAAGGCAATGAATTCTTGCTTATTCATTCTTACATTCTGGCACTAATGATCAAACACTCTTAAAATCCAGTGTCAGGACAGCTCCCTGGCTCCTGTTCATAAATGTCAACTAGTTATTGCAATTCCTTCTTGTATGCAGTCTCTATTCTCCCTTAATAGACTGAGCAAATATTCACCTGGGTTATGCTGAGATTTGACACTAGTCATCAACTTGGCAGCCAGGAGAGGAGGTAGAAGGTCACCTGATGCTTTGTGGGAGAGAGGTTCCTGCAGCATATTCCAGCACAGTGAAGTGATAGCTCTTAGCAGGGAAGAATGGGTCCCTCCTTTGCTAGCCTAGAGAATTTGAGCAGGTCCGGAGTCTTTATCCAGATGTACCCAAATCATATTTAGCATCTCCAGTTTTTTCTACCAGGGCACTGATCCTTATATAACAAACACATTGATTTAGCATTCAAACACCTCTGAAGCTCTGTGACTTCAGCAATTAGATCTTCAGCTAGACAATCCACTGTGTCTGTTCTTCCACTGCAGGTCATAAGGACCTCTATCACACAGGTTCTGTCTCTCCCACTTAGCCATTAACTGGTTGTAAATAGTCCTCAATCTCTCATTAACTCTCTGCAGGGCATCAATACAATTTAGCAGTACCTAGGCAACTCCACTATCTTTGTAGGCCTTTCCCCCAATATTTTTCAAATGCCTACATAATTTCACCTGCCAAGACACAACTCTTCATTGAGACTCTTTCTTTATTTTTTCCTTCTGTTCTCCCTTTATCCCTTTCCTTTCTCCCTTTCCCCCTTTCCCTTTTCCTTTCCTTTCCTGTCTTTACAGGTAAAATTAGCAGCAGTTATGCCACCATTTTGTGCCACGGACTATCCATTTCCCATTTATCAAGCAGCATGAAATGTTCTTCACCTGTTGAGTGGTGAGTCAGTCCCAATCCCCATTTTACTGCCTGTTTTCTCAGATCACCCTATTTCTTGTACCACTTATATTAGCCTAGGTTTAATAAGTGGTAGATTTTAAGATGGGCTTAGCCGAGGCTTTTATTATGGAAAATGCCTTTGTGATGGAAATGGAGAGTTGCTGGGGAAAGCTGAAACATTTAAAGGAAGGTTGGAAGGGAGCATCACAGTTTGCCCTGCAATCTCAGAGGGCTCAGCAGGATCATCAGGGAATCCCGGAACCAAAGCTGGCTGCCAGAAGAGTCTTATGTCCTTCAGGAATAAGCCCATTTCAGGATCCCTGTATGCTCAGTCATGAGTTAAGAGCAGCCAATGAGCATGACCTTGGCGAAGACATGGTAGATTCAGAGTGCAGCAACTGATGCCTTTGGCCAGTTAAGGTCCCTAGAGTTGGAGGTCTCTTAGGTGCCATCCCCATGTCTGCCACATTAGGTGAATAAAAATTAGCACATTGGTCCCAGGGTTGGAGAGGGCCAGGTTATAAACTCAAATAACTATAGGAGTGAGGCAGGTAATATCAATGAACAGAGGAGGAAGCCTGGCTAATGGAAAGAAGCACTGCTCAAGCTTGAAAATAACTTGGCCTCAGTATTAGAAAAACAACAGGGCTCGGTGCTATGAGGGAATGATTTTACATAAAAAATCAGAGTCTTGCATTGCCAGATCTTCTGACTTTTGTAAGAAGCCAGAAATGTAGATGTTTACATCGTGTATAAATTTTAAATAATGAACTAATTTTTAAAAACCTATTGAACTAACACAATAGAATGCATCAAGTCAATTTGGGCCTAAAGAATTAAGTTTGTGCATCTCCATTGAACTATCTTAGTAGAAGACCCACTCTTCTCAGCTTCCTCTCTGCCCACATATCTCATAGAGAATGGTAGGACCCAGATAATTCACTCTGTACTTCTGAGTGTGAGATCTGACAACTCCATCCCCTATACTTTCTTTTCCGTGCCTCCTAGTAGTCGAATTCTTAGCATTGCTGCACAAAGGCAAAGGATTAAGATAGCCAGTTGAGGAAAATTCTTTTTCCTTGTGCTATGCCAATGTCACGGTCATTGCTAAGGATGCCTCAAACCCTTCTCTACTAGATGCCTTTGATACACTTGCCAATATCCTTACCAGAACTACTCTGCCACTGCCTATCCATCACCATTTCAACTCTAAAACTAATAGCGTCACTTTACTCTTTTCTTTAGACAGAACACCTTCCACACATAGGCACCTGTCACTTGCAGCTCTTCTTATTTTGTAGGGTGGCAAACTAAGAAAATAAAAGTTACTGGAATTTTTTTTTCTTGCTATAGAACCTCAGCATCAACATTTTTCTAAAACCAGGGTGGGCTGAGAGCTGAGGTTTGCTGCACTTTCCCAGTGAAAGGGTACATAGTTTTCATCTAAATCTGAAAGGAGTCCTTGACCCAGATAACATATATTCAAATTTGCGTTCTTTGTTTTTGTTTTTGTTTTTTTTTTTCTCATTCAGAACTTCTATGAAGGGAGTATAGTTGGCTCCAAGCACCCTTAGAGCACTCTTCTGTGCTATTTCAGAGCCGAGACTTTCCCATGCTCTAATAATAGAAACTTAAGGAAGTACATTTTCTCTCCCACACACCCCTCCACACTGCGACCATTCCTCCCTTAGAATTAGTCTGGCTAAATATGTTATGACATCATCCCACCACTTTGCTAAAGTGTTCATCCTAGTAAAAAGCATTTCAAGAGATTGGGGCCCATTCATGGACATTATTTTCAACCTTTTGCATCCCCAATCTACACTACTTATTCATTCTTAATGCTAAAAGCAGTTTAAAGTAAGAAATAAGAAAATTTATTTTTGCAGCATGTGTAGATATGGAAGACTTATTCATCCATTTTCTTTTAAAAACAATGCCATGAAGCCTACACTTACCATAAGAATGTTATTGAGGATGTCATGCAGTGCATTACAGAGGGTCTTTTATGAAGGTCACAAGATAAATTTTGCTCTGGTCTCAGAACCAAGAAGAGTTATTGCTCCCTTTGAGAAAGCAGTTGCTTTTATCATAAGATACCAAGAATTATGTAACTGAATAAATGCCATTCTTCTGGAAAGCTTGGAGTCAATCTATGAACCCTCCACAAAGGTTAATGGTATTTATTTTGTGTTAAGCTCATACTGGCTCCATTTTACTTCCCCATCTTTATTTTCTCTTTACCTTTTTTTTGTTGTTGTTCTTTTTAAGAAATTTAATCTTACCTTGATATATGGCCTCTGTCTTTTACTACATATCTTCTTAAATGTCCTTTCTGGACCAAAGCAACATATAAACAAATTATACAAAAAGTCGGCACTCTTCCAACCAACAAGTTCCGAATTTCATGGAATGGCCACATCTGAGACTTAAATACTGTGTAAGATTTCATGGGCATTTTTAGTCTGTTCAACTCAAAGACATATTACCACAGGTGGGATTAATTTTAGAGCTGCTTCCTGAGTGTATGGTGACATTTATTCAAAGCACATTGCAGAATGAATGTATGATTGTGTGTATCAGCTGAAAACTTGGTAAGTGTGGCTGCAGATGTTGATATTCCCAAATCCCTGTGTCTCAACCTCATCAACATAGTCCTGTGATATGTGACTTCCTAAAAAAAAAATAATAATTTGACCTTTTTCCAAATCTAGACATTTCTAAAGTAGACATTAATTTGCTGCTCTTCCATCAAGGTAGAGGTAAAGAGAAGAATGTCATGACTAGGGAAAGGGTTCATTTTACTCTGAGGCTTACAACCCTTTTCAGATCAATAATTTCTCAAAAGAAAATCCAAAATCCTACTTTAGTTGATATTGTCTTTAAAATTTTTTTAGGTGCAAGATAGTGATTATTGAATTCTTCATTCTATCTTCTGCACACTTTACGATACTTTATTTCAATAATGTAGAAATTTATTCTTGTTTGTATACTGTAGTTTAAAATACTATTCACGTAACTTAAGTTTAGTCAGACTGCTAAAGGGTTAAACTGCCATGGGGAAATTCCCTTTTTCAAAATGGTGAATATGTCATCTCCATTGCCTAGAACCTCCAATAGCTTTCCACTGAATTTAGGATAAATTCAAACTTTGTACCATGACTTGTAATTCTCCCCTAGTGTGATGCCTGCTTATTCCTCTGACCTGACCTCTAGCCACTCTCCCCCGGATTATCAGGGTCCAATAATATGGTTCTTCTTTCCATTGTTCTAATAGTCAATATTGGTTCCCTCTTAGACATTTGCTCTTATTCCTCCCTTTCATGAAACATTGCCCCCGAGTCTTCCAATGACTAGTTCCTTCTCTTTATTCAAGTTTGGCTTAAATACACCTCTTAAGAGGCCTCTCCTGGATATTTAGTCTGTACTAGACTACTTTCCTGTGCCCCTATCCAATCACTCCCCATCACAGCATTCTTTTATTTATTTTATACAGCTGATTACACTAACTAGTTTGTTTATTTCTTACTTTACTTATTGACTGTTTCCTCTGATTGAATGTAAGCTCCTTGAAGGAATGAACTAATTTGTCCTGCTAATTGCTTTCTGTCCTATTTCTATGACAGATCTGGCACAGTGTAGGCTCTTAATCAACACATTTTATTTTAATGAATGAAATAAAAAACAAAGTACACCGACTTATAGAAACAATGTCAGGTATTAACCTCAGTGGTGCTTTACCACGTTGGTGAGTGGCCATCCTGGGAAGGCCTTCTTCCTCTGCCCTCCAGTGGCTGGCACTAGAAGCCCTGAGAGCACCAAAGCTTCTTGCCTCAGTGACGGTGTTTTCTTCCATGGAAAATGTGGATCCTGGAAATGTCTCTATTAGCTTAAGAAGGCTCAAATATATAACACAATAGAGCATTCTGTAAGATTTATTTTTCCATTTGCCAAATCTCAATGGTTACACTTGAAAACCCCGTGTACTTTGTACTTGAGTCTCTTACTTAAAAATTATATAGATTTTGCTTGTCTGCATTATTTTAATGTTAGTCTCAAAACCATCAAACCCTGAAAGTTGGGTTACATGACGTTATTATATAAACCAGAAAATTATTAGAACAAAATTGCCTTCCAAACTCAGTATTATTCAGTCTTTTTTCCTGTTTTGTCACATATTTGATTGTTAAAACTACCTCATGATTTAATCTCATATTTTATTCAAAATATATGAAATATAATTTGTGAAAAACCATGATGAGAAAAATAATAATGGGAATTGAGTACATATCATGTGTGAGGCACTTTTCTAAGCACATGCATGCATTACCTGATTTAATCCTAAAATAAACTTCCGTGGCAGTACTGTTATAGGTTCATTTTACAAGTGAGGGGACTGATGCAAAGAGCTCAGAGACAGTGTGAAACAAGGATTTGGGTTCAGATAATATGATAAGTGGCCTTCATGGCTTTTAGAAGGGGGAAACAAGAGTGTTTTCTATCCTCTCAGCAGAGGAACCCTGTGGACGCTGCTGTACCTGCTGTTTGCCTGGATCACTGGCCGGTCAGAGTATGACCTCTTTTGCTTTGGAGGTATCCTCTAAGATCTTCCTTCCCTTCACCTAAAATTCTCTTGCCCATACTGTCTTTGGACGTGCCATTTAATCCTTCTCAAAACATTTCCATTTTGCTTGAATAATTGTTTCTTTTTGTCCAGTCTCTTATTATTATATCTTCCCTTTATAATTAGACACTTTGTGTTGACATCTCCTTATGTGTTTTTTTCAGGTTTTCCTAGAAGCGAATGCTAAAATGGGATGAGACATGCAGGAGATTTATGCTCAGGATGGTAATGTCTGTGTCAGGACAGAGGGGAGAGAGCTAGAGGGAATGGGGAGAATCTGGAGATCATGTGCAGGTCTGAATCCAGTAAAGGAGAGTGGGAAGGAAAAAGGATTGGATAGGAAGAGTCTCATGCTGTAAAGCAGTTCTGAAAGTTTTGGTGCAGTGAGGGATCAAGACACAAAAGCTGGGTCTGGCCATCAGTTAGTTATGCTCCGTGTGGCTTATTATCAACGTTGCCAAGATCCACTCATTGTGTAATGCACATCTCGATTTCTCCATGCACATCCCAGGAGCAGCTGCTCTGTGCTTCTTGTGGGCCTTTCATCCTGAAGAGAAATATAACAGGGGGAAATTAGTAGTATGAACTATAGCCTATGTCCCTGCTGTTGATCTAGAAGCAATGACTGGTCATCTTCTCCCTCTTCTACCATCCATTATTAATTCCCTTTACCCTTAGCTGTCACCTGCTCAGGCCTTGGTGGCTTACTAGATTGTTTGACTTAACCTTTCATTTCTGAGGGCTCTGAACCCTAGATAATTATACCCTCCCCAGGATGGGGTTACTGCACATGTTTGTTCGCAGTTTCAGTGGGGCTAGGGAATACCAGAGACACCCAAATGGGTAATCTGGGCTCCATATGTATTCCTCCCTGTTTCCTTTGTGTAACAGCATCCCTACCTCCTCCTGCTGAACATGGTAAATGATCCTTGCCACAGCAATGACTTTTCTTTCTTTTTTTTTTTTTTTTTTTTTGAGACAGAGTCTCACTGTGTTGCCCGGGCTAGAGTGAGTGCCGTGGCGTCATCCTAGCTCACAGCAACCTCAAACTCCTGGGCTCGAGCGATCCTTCTGCCTCAGCCTCCAGAGTAGCTGGGACTACAGGCATGCACCACCATGCCCGGCTAATTTTTTCTATATATTTTTAGTTGTCCGATTAATTTCTTTCTATTTTTAGTAGAGATGGGGTCTCGCTCTTGCTCAGGCTGGTTTCGAACTCCTGAGCTCAAACAATCCGCCCGCCCCAGCCTCCCAGAGTGCTGGGATTACAGGCGTGAGCCACCGCACCCGGCCGCAATGACTTTTCTTATTTGCTTGTTCCTGGACCAAGAAATTCATAGTTCCTTGGTAGCAGGCATAAATTTAGTTCAATGAGACCCTTGCTGTGTCCTTTAGAATATGCCCCCTTTGTGGACCAGAACAACCCACACTACAGATTTCAGAGTTGATTTGGACAGGAATAAAAATTATTCTCCAATGAGTCATTGGGAGTAATGGTTAAGAGTGATGGTAAAATGGGCCGCTCGTGTTTTTACCCCTTGGTTCCCATACCCATGCAATCTTCCTATTAGGGACAAAGCATTATATAGAGTTCTCTGATTTTATGCACATACTACATTATGAAGGATGGTCCCCCATCTTCTTCAAGTGTTGCCTCCAAGCTAGAGCTTCAGTCTTCCCATTGTTCTATGAGGCTGGTTATTTCTGGATGATGAGGTATGTGGTGTTATGACTAGTAAATCCCATGGGCATGGTCCCACTTCATACCTCTTTGCTGTGAAGTGGGGTTGCTAGTTGGATGCTGTGTTGTAGGGATTACATGTCTGTGGACCGGGCATTCTGGAGGCCTCAGGATTGTGGTCACTGAGTCTCAGCAAGCAGAAAAGGCAAACCCATATCCTGAGTAGGTGTCTGTCTCTATGAGGATGAACCACTGTCCCTCTCAGGATAGAAAGGACCCAATGCAGTTGATTTCCACCAAGTGGTCAGTTGGTTTCTTCAGAAATAGTGCCACATTGGGGGTGTCTGGAGATGTTATAGACTGATTTTTTCCTTTCCAAAATTCATATGTTGAAGCCCTAACTCTCGATGTGACTGTATTTGGAGACAGAGCCTTTAAGAAGTTCAAAAGGGTGAGGCCCTAATATAAAAGTACTGATGTCCTTATAAGCAGAGGAGGAGACACCAGAATTCTCATTCATATTCCCTCTTCTTCTCTCCCCACCCTCTGCCCCATATGTGCCACAGAGAAAAGGCCATGTGAGGACATGGTAAAAAGGTGCTGTCTGCAAATGGATTAGAGAGGCCTCACCAGAAACAAACCCTGGTGACACCTTGATTTTGGACTTCCAGGCTCTAGAATTGTGAGAAAATAAATTTCTGCTGTTTAAACTACCCAGTCTCCTGTATGTTGTTATGGCAGCACAAGCAGACTAATATGGTTATTGAAAGGGTAGAAATTCAGAGACGCAGTAGCTAGGTATGTGCATTAATCATACTCTCTGCAGCAGAGGATTTGAATAAGTGATATATTTTCAAGGCTGCCACACCTTACTTTATTATTCAATTGGTAGGCAATTTTGAGAAAGCTGAAATTGTTTTAAATATAAGAATTAACTATAAAATTTTAATAAAACACATTCTCCATTCAAATTGTTATTGAGGACCTGAATATTTAAGTTAAGACTGCCAGGGAAGCGATGACTAATACAATATTTCAGCCCTTAAAGCTTCCAGCAAACTGTGATAAATGCAAATAATATGGTATTTTTGCAAGAAGATATCTTTTGCCTTCCAAGGGGCATTTTATTGAGATTGCCAAAAATAGAAAATAGACTTGTCTTGAATAGCCTTTTTTGTCCATTCATTGAATCTTTAGTATGAATAAATGTGAATCTGCTGTTTTTTAAATCTCAAAATAAATACATAAAAATATTTCTACTTATTTGTAGTTGACATCTCTGAACCAGTACATACATTACATATGCTGCATTATTTAGCAATGTACATACTGGTTCAGAGATGTCAACTACAAATAAGTAGAAAATAATTTTTTATGTATCAGAGCTTTACTTAAGATGTTAAGATCAAAGTTTTGTTACATCTTTTGATGCAGCTTTTGAGGCCTATGCATCTCCCTTAACTCCATTACCATCTGTATAGTGAAGAAGTATAGCATAGAGAGAGGAAAACTGGGCAGAATATCTGTCATTTTATTCAGCTGATACACACTGTGAAGATAAATGTTTCTCATACAGTAAACAAGAATGAGCATTGTCATGCAGTGTATAGCAAGCTGAAAGTAAAATTGTAAAAGCAAACAAAAGAAACCCAGTCCACATAACAAACCTGATCCAAACCAAATTCATGATCTGCAGAAATGGGACCTAGATAATTTTTCTAATTATTTGATATTATTATTGCTATTTTTTTAAGTTATATGTTACAGACCATTTCCACGATGTGTTCTAATGTTAGATGCAATCTATAAAATAATAAATAATTCCCAGTGATGAAATTATTTTCTTCATTAGTTATCAAAGTTTTATTTTGTTTTGTTTTGTTTTAGAGGTGGGATCTCACTCCCAGGTTGGAGTGCAGCAGCACCATGATAGCTCACTGCAGCTTTGAACTCCTGCCCTCAAACAATCCTCTCACCTCGGCTTTCCGAGTAGCTGGGACTAAAAGATGTGACACCATGCCCAGCTAATTTTTTTTATTTATTTAGAGATGGGAGTCTCACTGTGTTGCCTGGGTTGGTCTCAAACTCCTGGTCTCAAGCTATCTTCCATCTCAGCCTCAGATTTTTTTTTTTTTTTAATCTTTCAAGCCATTGCTATTATTTTCGCACTGACCAAAATTCTTTTGTGGAAAACTACTGGTGTATTGTGCATGTTTCTCTCTGTGTATGTGGGTGTGCATGTGTGTGTATCTATGTATGCACTGTTGGGTATAACCCTTATATTTCTCCCTATATAATTTAGTTCCTTTTTTAACACTATACACATTTTGGGGTTTATGCTAAATTACTCTTCTATATTAAATTATGAATCCTCATGAGGAAATGTCTTTATAGTCCCTAAATAAATTTAATATAGTAATATTAAATTTTATTCTCAAGATTTTTAGCTATATGTAATAAATATGTCCAAGTAAGAGCATGCATTATTTTGCATATCATCAAAGTCAAGGGCAATATCATGGGGCAACTTTACAGCACTCTATAAGATTAAATGTATATAACTCTTTTGCTGCAGTTGCCTAGGAACACATTGTGTTTGAAAATGTTTCCAAGAAACACAGTAAGTTTGTAAGAGTTGAATTGAGCCAAGCAGAAGATTTTGCTTTATGAATACAATTTATACTAGACTCCTTTCAAGAAATATTCCTTGAGATGTGGTGGTCAATTTGTGTCAGAGTTAAATAGAAAAAAGTCTATCTCATAATTAGTCATATTTGCTGAAAATACTGAAAATTGTTACGTTTTTTCTCACATGATTTGGTTGTTAGACTACGTAGTTAGTGGTGTGTAATTTGTGAAGGTGTAGCTACTACCTTAGTAACCTGATGAGAACTTTCAGTCTCCTTATTCCTCCTTACAATTTAGCTTCAATTTTGAATGTGATTCCAGTGACTAAAGGTTTATGATTAAAAATAATCTTTTCTGTATCATGTTGCTTTCTGAGTGAGGAAATATTTGGGTCTAGAAACAGCAAAAGCAAAAGAACACCCAATGTTAGGGGATCCTATTAACTAGTATTCAGATTACTAGTGTAAAAAACAATCTGCATGTGACCTTAACGTCATTAAAGAGTTACATAATTATGTAATTAGAGTTCTGCTTGGTTCTATTTGATTTGAACAGGCAGTGATCCACATCTCAAAGATGCAGGAAGCAAAACTCATTCCTGCAGCAAACATATTATTGCCTGAGTTTTATATCTATAATAGATAATACATGACAGCTTATATTTGTTCTAAGTAATGATCTAAAGTGGCAGTTCAACAAATTCTGCAGATGAAATAACCCAAAACATCAATCTTATTTATATTACAAATTGAGCATTCTTAATCCACAAATCCATAATCTGAAATGCTCCAAAATCCAAAAGTGTTTGAATGCCGACATGATGCCATAAGTAGAAAATTCCACACCTGACCTCATGTGATGGGTTGCAGTCAAAACTTTGTTTCATGCAAAAAATTATTTAACATATTGCATAATATTACTTTCAGGCTATATACTGTATATAAGATGTATATAAAATATAAACAAATTTTAAGTTTATAGTTGGGTCCCATCGTCAAGATATCTCATTATGTATATACAAATATTCCAAATCTCAAAAAAAAATATGAAATCCTAAACACTTCTGGTCTCAAACATTTCAGATAAGGCATATTCAACCTATATGTCAACAAACCAGACATTTTCTTTTTCTAGGTAGAGTGTCTTGCTCCTTTGAAATTACCAAAGATAGGTATAAACCTCCAATGCCATGACCTGTGGAAACCTAAGTCCTTTTTCCAAGTGTTGCAGGAATTTACTGGGGCATCTGTGGTTGTAATTACTCTATACCTTTGGACTCACGCTTTTGTACATGCTGTGTTTCACCCCAAACAACTCAGAAGTAAAACGTATCCCCACTCACAAGATTTTGGGGGAAATATCCTATAAGAAAACACTCACAACTGAGGTAGTTCCATGGAAGATTGATTGGTAAGGATATTATAATGAGGTGCTGGAGCTGGGAGAGATGACGCCGTACGTTGAAACAAATAACTAGAAAGGAAATGATTTCTACTGGATGCCTCTTACACGCACACCTGTTGCACACACCACTCTGGTTCTTCTGACTCTCACTGTTCTTTCTTTGTGTCCATACACTTCTCTCTCAAGAGCAGAACAAATTCCTGTTCTTGTCTCTCTGAGAAAAGTTCAGTCACAATTCTTTGTACCTTGATTTTTCCTGATTCTAATGTCCGTAAGACTCAACTTCTCCAGGAAGTAGCTTAGCAGAATAATTACCCCAAGACATTTTCTTTTCTAAGATAAGGACTTATTCTGTCTTGTCCATGCGACTTTTGTGAAGGAAATCGTCTTATGTGAATGAAGCAGAAACACAATCGCTGAATTTAACATCCTCACATTAGAACTGCAGGGGTGTCTTGAGGTTGGTAGGTTGGCCTGGCTCCTCACAGAGTAATGGTCACATCAGTTGCCAAGTTCACCTTGTGATACAGCTACCTCTGCAAAAGCAGAGTGGCATTTTCACAGGCAAATAAAAGAGCCCTTTCCCCTGGTTTCAAAGGGCCAGACTTACTACTTACAACTTTATATGGAAAGTGAGTCTTCTCCTTTGATTTAAGAAGTGATGAATACATTCCTGCCCTTTGCAGTGTTAGCAAAAGCCCACATTTATCATGTAATAAATTACTAGATTTTTAGTGCTGTACCTTCATAACAAAATTACATTAATGATGCAATAATTTCTAAATTGGAATATATGTCATCAAGTCCATTGATAGCTTCTTGTCATATTTTTCCAGAAATATTATCTGTAAAATACCTTATTTCCAGAGCAGGGTTATTGACCAGGACATCTGAATTGTTGTCTGTTTAGAAGTGCTTCAAGAGTTACAGCAAAGAAACCAAAAATATTTAGAAAAAATGTTATGTCTTGGCAGACTAACAGGGCTAAAGCAGAACTGAAAACTTAAAATTTAACCCAATGTTGGTTGAGATTTTGCTTTCTATTAGATATTTAATCATCCACTTTATCTGAATACACTGGCTAGCATACATATATAATCATTTTTGAAAGGGAATATAGAAAATAATTATTTTGTAAATAATATGGACTGAGTCAACAAAAAAGCCAGACATATTACCATTGGCTTATACTTTAGACATGTCTCTATATTTAAGAATTGTTTTACAGTGTTGCTTAGCAACAATCTGGTCATTTTATTCAAAAGCTACTTCTGAACTACAAAGCCTTTTGTGAAAAATAAATCAAATAATCTGATATTTTTTCATGTACAGGAAAAAAGGCAGAGGTCTTCTGTTTTGCATAAATGAACTATAGTATTAAAATCTTGAAAAATAACATTCTCATTAAATTATTTGCTGTAATATTTATTTTAAGTCTTTTTATTTAAGATAATAATAATGAAGTCAATTGTTCTTTACTCTGTTTATTCAGTTATTGGTTAATGTGGCATCCAATTTACATCAAGAGCTTAAATGCCTATGGAAAATGAATCTTTTAAGAAAAGCCAGATACAAATGTCATCCTTTGTTTTTGTTTTTGTATTGCCTGAAGAAGAAAGGATTAAGTAGGGAGTTAATATTTAAAATGCAAAAACATATATTATAACCATAGTACTTATATATCTGTTATAGAAACTTGCTACATTCTACCTGGTATTAGAGTTTTATACATATTTCATCCCTTATACTATCCATACTTCTTATAATCAAATATTTTTTCTTATTCGCCTTTTAGTTTCCTATAACCTGGTAGTGACTTATATATAATAGATACTTCATAAATATGTGTTGGGTTGAATATATTAATAATAGTAATAACAATGACATTTTTGAGTAGTTGTTTATGTGTCATGTATTTTACCAAATACTCTATTTTAATACTAGGAACCATTAAATCATAATTATGATCATTTTTTTCTGTTTCTATCAGGGACAGAGTAGAAGGAAATCTTAAATTATAGCAACTGTAAGGATTGAGAAACACTAAAATAGGCGACCAAGAATTTGCAGTCATTTCCATTGTGGTAATCTGAAACAAAATGCTTATATTTTAAGTGGGTTTAACAACTGTTTTTTCACAAACTTAGATATCAGGTATATCAAGAATAATTGGTTATATCTTCATGTAGTTGATATCTGTTCACTTGTGTGACATCTATTGTCTATCCTGGTAACAACACCCTGTTTTTAGTGTGTGTGTGTGTGTGTGTGTGTGTGTGTGTGTGTGTGTGTGTACCTTGGAAATCTCCTCCATTATCAGTTCATGTGGCTACAGTGGCACATCCCCTTACTCCAAGGATGGGAACATAAGCCCTGGTCTATGACAGTGGCCTTTCCATTGCCTATAGTAATCAATACAGCAATAAATACGTTACTCAAGAAAAGGAAACAATTGGTAGCACAAAGTGTTTTACTGCAACTAGGTAAAGAGATATGCTCTTTTTATTGAGATTGCTGAGCTGGTTGAACTTAAGTCTAGAGCTACTTGTGGTCAGTATTTCTTCAGCAGTGCTTGTTGAAAATTAATCTAATGCAGAAAAAACTGTTGCCAAGGCAAACATCAGAGAATAATTGTAGTCAATATCCACCAACAGATGCTAAAATCACTGGGTGAAACTTTGAAGAGAAAAATAATATTAGCATAGCCTCAAAGTGTCTCCCCCAGGTTATTTGTCAATTACAAAGGAAAAATGTTAACTTTACAATGGAGAACACTGGTAGAAAAACCTCAACCAAGTGATAAAGATGAACATCACCAGAAATAAGATATATTCGCATTGTGTTCCCTCAATATTATGTCCTTAGAAGGGAATAAAAATCATTACATCTGTTATTCCTGCCAAAAGTACAAAACTTCAGTATAACTATGAAGAAACTTAAATAGAGACACATCTACAAAATAAAAAATCGGTAGTTATCAAAACCATCAAGACAACGAAAGAGAAGGAAAGACTATGAAATTGTTGCGACTAAAAAGTGACTGAAGAGACAAAATAACTAAATGCAAGGTGGCAGCCTGACTGGATCTTAAAAAGAAAAAAACTGGAGAAAAACAAAACCCTGGGGAAATTCTAATAAAATCTATAGTTTATTTAGTAGTATCATACCAATGTTAACTTCCTAGTTTAGGAAATTTTATTTTGGCTATCAATTGTTAACATTAGGGAAAACAGATTAAAGGATATATGTGAACTATTTGTAATATTTTCCCAACATTTTGTAAGCTTAAAATTATTTCAAAATAAAAAAGTTAAAAAAAAAAAAAAGGAAAGAAAGAAACTGAGATTAGCAAAAACAGAATCCTGGCAATTCTGTGTACTTCTGTCCAGCCATTTTGAACACAAAGCTACTACTGGACTTTTAAGGTCCCTGAGTCAAAAAATTCTTTAATCATTTCGGTTGACTATCTCCTACTTACAAGCAAAAGAGTTATGGCATGTATATGTTTTTTTTTTCCCCAGTGAGTTTATTGTGGCCTGTCTAGAAAATGCCTCATTACTAATGAGGTGTTTCACATACGGGAATTTTCCAGATAATTTCTATAGTCAAGGTAATACTTTTTTTCATTTTAATAATTTTGCATGGAGGCTCTTCTATAATGTACTTTACACTTTCCTGTCTTTGCTGTGAAGTATATGGAAGATGATTTTTCATTCTCTCTATGACTTTAGTCATCACTCTGAACATAAATCATCTTATATAACAGCATGTGATGGCATCATAGTCATTTGAGTATAGAAATATATGTATTTACATTAATTGACCTCTGATTAATAAGATTTATTTTTGTCTATTATTATAGTTTTTATGAATCCCTCTTAGCTTTTCTGGTTTTATATACATTTTCCGCTGTTAAACTATTTATAGCAGCTCCTCCCCTGTAGAACTTGCTGCTATCCATTGTTGGAGAACACAATCTTATTGAAATCAAATCTAAAATAAAAGCCATACTCTGAATTAAGATCTCTCATATAATGAAAATTCCTGAATTTTATGATATTTATTTTAGCCGAATAGTGTTCATTTTATTTTCTTCATGCTAGTAAGTATGAACCATGACCTATATGGGTGAATTTATTGAATGTAATAAATTGGGATATGATAGTTTGATTCTATTAGAAATAAAAGTTTGCAGCATATATTTTTATTAATATTTTCCAACATTTGTTTTCTTAATAAGTTAGCAGCATCCTGTTCACTATGATACCTTTCCCAAAATGTCCTATGAAAAATGAACATCACATATGACAAGAACTAAGGATAACTCCCTTGGGCAGATTAAACGTTTCTCCATGTGCCAGGGCCTATGATTACTTTGATTACTTCTTCCTGCTTATGTAACTATTCACGACATTTCTCTCATGACGGGTCTTTTGTCCTTGTGTTGTGAATGTAGAGGCTTTCTTCTTCTTCTTTTTCTTCTTCCTTTTTTTATTTTTTGTTTTGCTTAAATGTGTTGTTAATTCCCTCCAGCCACCTTAAATGCCAATCCCTTTTTATCTTGGTCTCCTTCAAAATTTGTCACTTGCACACATATTGGATTTATAATTAATCTGAGCTGATTGCACATTTCTTCACTGCCTAATATGCGTCTATTATTATCCATTCATTTTTTTTTCTTTCTTCAAGTCAGTAGCAGCTATACTGTGCTGTCATTTCCTTGGCTTGGAATCAATTCTCTTTTCCTGCCAAGTGCCATAGATCCTATAAAGTGTTTCTGTTGCAGTAGTAATTCTGTTACCTAATATAAATGAACAGCACAGCTTCAAAGTCTTTACTATAAATAGCATGGAGCTTCTCAAAAGTCTCCCATTGATGGTTCAGCAGACTGATTTAATCTCTACTAATAGTCTTAATTCATAAATTGACATTTTAGCAGTTCCTTCTGAATTTTTTCCCACCACAGTGACAATTAATTTTTCTTATTGTATATATAGAATTAGCTCTTCATTGTTTTTGCATTTTAGAACACTTATATGTAAATATGTCTAATCTTAGAGAAAGGGGAAAAAAGAAATTAATAAGAAGATTCAGAATTTTCCATTATTTCTTTCCATTAATTCTTGTAAACTATTTTCCCCTCAACCCTCTGAATGGGATATAATTTGGAGGGCCTCTTTTGGTGCATTTTGTCAATTAGGATCACCAGTTGGTAAGCAAATATATCACTCCCTGACTTTGCTCAGAATATAGTGTTCAGTGAAAGGGAAATGATGTAATGATGTAATGGAGAAAAGCCTGGGCAGAGAGCCAGAAGAGGTGGGTTTTAGTCCCAACTATGTCAATATACTTCTGTGTGCTATTGTGAGTTTACTGTGACCTGTCTAGAAAATTTTATCTTCTGAAAATAATTACATATGAACACATAAACTTAAATTGCTTTCATCTCTAACAGTTCGAGTCTAGAGTACTATGTTCCTTTAGGAATTCAAAATTTAATTGAGATGAAGAATAACAGTGTCATTGTCTGCATTCCTATGAGAGTTTTGAAGTAAAGGGGACCATGTCTTATCCTTCCAACTGTCCCAGCTCCATGCAGAATTTGAAACAGAGGTTCCAGTTTTCTTCCGCTCACATACAAATGACAGATGGCATTCACATTCACAACATATGCTCATAGGTCTATGTGATATTATGAGCTGTTCCATGACCAAATGGTATTATAACTTTCACCCTTTTTCTGTCATATTAAAATCCAATGATACTATTGCATCTGCTTTTATTTATGTATTTAAAAATCTTTTTCTAGGTATAGTGGATACACAATAAACTGCACACATTTAAAGTGTAGAATTTAATAAGTGTTGGCTTATGTATAATATACACATACAAAATTACCACCACAATCAAGATAATTAATACATCTATCATTTCCTCCTGCTTTTTTATAAACCCTCTCATCTGTTCCTCCATCATCTTTCTCTATCCATAAGCAACTACTGATCTTATTTCTGTCCCTAGAGATTATTTTGTGGTTTCTGGAATTTTAAACAAATTAAATCAGGGAACAAGAAGATGCTATTGGAAGGGGAAGTCTGGCTTTTTGAACTGCATAATTATTTTGATTTTCATTTACCTTTGGGCAAATACCAAGGAGTGCAATTGCTGGATTACATGGTAAGACTACGTTTTGTAGAGAAACCACCAAACTCTCTTTCATGAGTATAAATAGTTCATTATATATATATTTTTAAATAGACTTTATTTTTTAGAGCAGTTTTAGGCTCACAGCAGTATTGAGCACAAGATACACTGATTTTTTTGTATCCCTTTTGTCCCCACACATACATACCCTTGCCTATTATTAATACCCCCACCAGAGTGACACATCTATTATGACCAGTGAAACTACATTGACACGTTATTATTATCTGAATTCATAGTCTACACTAGAGTTTACCTTTGGTGTTTTATGGTATCATTGGATGTTGTTGTATGGTATCAATAGTATCATTGGATTTTAATATGACAGAAAAGGGGTAAAAGTCACCATTTGGTCATGGAACAGCTCACAGTATCATTAGACCTATGAGCATATGTTGTCAATGTTAATGCCATCTGTCATTTGTGTGTTAGTGGAAAAAAATAGGAAACTCCGTTTCATTCTATGAATTTGGACAAATTTGCAATGACAGATATTCATCATTATGCTACAGAGTAGTTTCACTGCCCTAAAAATCTTCTCTACTCTGTCTATTCATCCAACCCTTCCCACTAGCAAACAATGTTCTTTTTTAAGGTCTCCATAGTTTTTCATTTTCCAGAATATCACCTAGGTGGAATCACACAGTATGTAGCCTTTCCATATTCAATTCTTTCATTTAGTTATATGCATTTAAGTTTACATCATGTCTTTTCATGACCTGGTAGCTCATTTCTTTGGAGCACTAAATAATACGCCATTATCTGTATATAGCAGTTTGCTTATCCACTCACCTACTAAAGAATATTTTGATTGCTTCCATGTGTTGGCAAATATGAATAAAGTTGCTATAAATATTCTTGTGCAGGTTTTTGTATGGATAAGTTTTCAATTCCTTTGGGAAAATATGAAGGCATGCCATTGCTAGATCATATAGTAAGACTACATTTAGTTCTGTAGGGAAACCACCAAACCATCTTCCACAGTGGCTGTACCATTTTGCATTCCACCAGCAGTGAATGAGAGTTCCCATTGCTTACATGTTTGATAGCATTTGGTGTTGTCAATGTTTTGGATTTGGGCCACTCTAATAGGTATGTTGTGGTATTTCATTATTGTTTTTATTTGCATTTTTCTGATGATGCGTGACATAGAGCATCATTTCATATGCTTATTTGCCATGACATATCTTCTTCAGTGAGGTGTCTGTTAAGGTCTTTGGCCCATATTTTAATGTAATTGCTTGTTTTCTTATCGTTAAGTTTTAAGAGTTTATCATGTATTTTGGATAAGAGTATTTTATCAGCCATGTCTTTTACGAATATGCTCTCCCCATCTGTGGCTTGTGTTTTCATTCTCTTGAAATTATGTTTTGCAGAACAGAAATTTTTAATTTTAATGAAGTCCAGCTTATAAATATTTTCTTTCACAGATTGTATCTTTGTTGCCTTATCTAAAAAATCATTGCCAAACACAAGGTCATCTAGATTTTCTGTGGTATCTTCTAGGAGTTTTTGCATTTTCCATTTAGCTCTTGAACCACTTGAGTTAATTTTGTGAGGGGTATAAGGTCTATGTATAGATTCATTTTTTGCCTATGTATGTCCAGTTGTTCCAACACCATTTGTTGAAAAGACTATTTTCTTCATCGTAAAGCATTTACTCCTTTGTTAAAGATTAGTTGACTATAATTAGGTGGGTCTGTTTCTGGGCTGTCTATTTTGTTCCATTGATCTATGCTTTCACCAATACCACACTGTCTTGATTACTATAGTTTTATAATAGGTCTTAAAGTGAGGTAATGTCAGTCCTCCAACTTTGTTCTTTTCCTTCAATATTGTGTGGGCTATTCTGGGTCTTTTGTCTTTCCATATAAACTTTAGAATCATTTTGTTATTATCCACAAAATAACTTTCTGGGGATTTACTGGGATGGCATTGAATCTATGTATCAAATTGGGAAAACATACATCTTGAAAATATCAAGTCTTTTAATCCATGAATATGGAATATCTCTCCATTTATATAGTTCTTCTCTGATTTCTTTCATTGAGTTTTGTGATTTTCCTCAAATAGATCTTGTATGTATTTTGTCTGATTTATACCTAAGTATTACATTTTTGGGGGGTGCTAATGTAAATGATATTGTATTTTTAATTTCAAGTTCTACTTGTTCATTGCTAGTATATTTGTCCCCCCAGTATGCCTGGGGGATTGGTCCCACTACCCCTCACAAACAGCAAAATCTTCAAATGTTCAAGTCTCTCATAAAAAATGCTATACTATTTGCATGTAATCTACACACACCCTCTTGTATACTTCAAATCATCTCTAGTTTACTTACAATACCTAATACAATGTAAATGTTATATAAATAGTTGTTATATTGTTTAGGAAATAATGATAAGAAAAAAGTCTGTACATATTCAGTACAATCACAACCATCCATTTTTTTCCAAATATTTCTGATCTATGATTGGTTAAATTCATGGATGTGAAATCCGTGGATGTGGAACCCACAAATACGAAAGGCCAACTGTATATAAGAAAGTGATTGACTTTTATATATTAATATTAACCTTGTACCTTCAACCTTGCTATAGCGTATTATTGGCTCCAGTAGGTTTTTTTTTTTTTAATTCTTTTTGGATTTCTACATGTACTATCATGTCATTTGCAAACAAAGACAATTTTATTTATTCCTTCCCAATACATATACGTTTTATTTCCTTTTCTTGTCTTATTGTGTTATCTGGGACTTGCAGTACAATGTTGAAAACAGTGGCCAGAGGGAATATCCTTGTCTTGTTCCTGATCTTAGTGGGAAAGCTTTGAGTTTCTTAACATTAGATGTGATGTAGGTTTTTTGTTGATATTCTTTATCAAGTTGACAAATAAAAATTGTGTATATTTATGTTGTACAAGGTGATATTTTGATATATATATACATTGTGAAGTAATTAAATCAAGTTAATTAATATAGCCATCTCCTCACCTGGTTATCAGTTTTTTTGTGATGAGAATATTTAAGATCTACTCTCTTAGTAAACTTCAAGTTTACAATACATCATTATTAACTATGAGCACTATGATGTATAATAGATCTCCAGAATTTATTCATCCTGTTTCACTGAAACTTTATACACTTTTACTGACATCTCTGTATTCCACTGTAATCCTCAGCTCTTGACAACCACCATTCTGCTCTCTGATTTTATGAGTTTAAGTTATTTAGACTTCACATACTTGTGAAATCATTTATCTTTCTGTGCCCAGCTTATTTCACTTAGCATAATGTCCTCCATCCATGTGTCACAACTCACAGGATTTCCTTCTTTTCAAGGCTGAATGGTATTCCATCGTGTGTGTGTGTGTGTGTGTGTGTGTGTGTGTGTATACACAAATACGAAAAGGCCAACTGTATATAAGAAAGTGGTTGACTTTTATATATTAATATTAACCTTGTACCTTCAACCTTGCTGTAGCGTATTATTGGCTCCAGTAGGTTTTTTTTTTTAAATTCTTTTTGGATTTCTACATGTACTATCATGTCATCTGCAAACAAAGACAATTTTACTTGTGTATATACACACACACCACATTTTCTTCATCCATTCATCCATTGACGGACACTTAGGTTGAATCTATATGTTGCCTATTGTGAACAATGCTGCAATTAACATGGAGTGCAGATAACTCTTTGACATACTCATTTCATTTCCTTTGAATATATACCCAGAAGTGGAATGGCTAGATCATATGGCCATTGAATTTTTAATTCATTGAGGATCATACTGTTTTCCATAATGACTGTACTAATCCACATCTCCACCAACAGTGTACAAGGGTTCCTTTTCTTCCATATCCTTGCCACCACTTGTTATCTTTTCTATATATGATATCAGGAATTCTAATGGGTGTGGAGTGATATTTCATTGTGATTTTAATTCACATTTCTCTGATAATTAGTGATGTTGAGCATTATTTCATATACCTATTGGCCATCTGTATGTTTTCTTTTGAGAAATGTCTATTCAGGTCCTTTGCCCATTTTTAAATCAGGTTTTATTCGTGTTCACTTGAATTCCTTATATATTTTGGGTATCAACCATTTATCAGATATGTGATTTTCAGATATTTTCTCCCATTCCATAGGTTGTCTTTTCACTCTGTTGATTGTTTCCTTTGCTGTGCAGAAGCTTTTTAGTTTGATGCAATCCCATTTGTCTATTTTTGCTTTTGTTGTCTGTTCTTTTGAGGTCACAGCCAAAATAATTATTGCCCATACCAATGTCAAGAAGCTTTTCCTCTATTTTCTTCTATGATTTTTACAGTTTTCAGTTTGAATGTTTATGTCTTTAATCCATTTTGAGTTGATTTTTGCATATGGTATGAGATAAGGGTCTAATTTTATTCTTCTGTATAGGAATATCCAGTTTTTACAGATCAATTTATTGAAAAGATTATATTTTCTCCATTGTGTGTTTTTAGTGCCTTTGCCAAAGATCAGTTAACTCTGAATACTTTTTATAAAATGATTTTTATATAGCAATTATTATGTTCCCCACTTCTATCTTTATTATTCACAAAGGGTAGATGCTGGTTTCTAAGAGAAGATGATTTATTCCAAAATAACAACCCATTCCAGACTGTAACAGACAGAGACATAACAAGTCATGACATACAGATTCTTTTCATTCATGAAAGTAGAATTCCTAACTATGTTAATGTGAAGCATGCATTTGGAAAATTGAATTAAATTCCTTTATGATTGATTTATATCTTTTTATTTACTCCCTCCTCCTTTGGTCTTAGAATCCTCAGTATGCTCCAATAAAATAGGGTTTAAAATGAAAGTACCCTAGAAGATGTAATATGATATGTAATCCCGGAATACGTAATATGAGATAACACCTTTACATTTTATAATTAAAGTTAATTTGATCTAAATGTTTTCTAATACCTATATCAGACCTGACTATTAAAGTGATGGTAAGTTGGGTTTGGTGTGAGAAAGGAAAGAAAAGTAGTTTTGAAATATAACACATTGAAAATAAGAGGAGACAAATACAATAGGTTATTATGTAGAAAAATATTGGAGAGATCTTATGACAAAGGCTAGAAGTCCAAAAACATCTATCCTTTATCTCTGTGGTCCCCAACCTTGGGCCACATCTCAGTACTACTTCATGTTAGGAACTGGGCATCACTGCCTGAGCCCCACCTCTGCCTCCCACCCTTCCAGCCCTTCCCACGCCTGTCTGTGGAAAAATAGTCTTCCATGAAATTTAGGAACAGGGACACACAGCAGGAGGTGAGTGGTGCTGGGCAAGTGAAACTTTATCTGTATTTATAGCTGCTCCCTATAGCTCACATCATTGTCTGAGCTCCACTTTCCCCCCGACAACCTCCCACTCACCCTCGACCATCCACGGAAAAATTGTCTTCCACGAAACCAGTCCCTGGTGCCAAAAAGTTTAGAGACTGCTGCTTTATCTCATTCTCTAATATTAGAGCTTCCATGTTTTAGCTGGACATATGGTTATCATATATGGGCTACATTCCCAGCTTTCTTTGCAGTTGGCGTAGCTGTGTGACTAAGTTCTGGCCTATAATGCATAATTAGAAATAAAGAGTGCCATTTGTAGTCACATCCATGAAAAGAAATGTACTTATGCACCTCTTGCCTTTTTCTTATTTCCTGTTTGTGGGCTTGTACTGAAACAGCACCCTTAAACCCAAGGATGGAAGCCACATGTTTAGGACTGAGGAGTTGCCTTCTAATCCCAGGCTTCTTACTTCTAGAGAAATATGGATTTATGAGAGAGATAATAAACACATATTTTCTTTAAGTTTTTGTATTTTTGGATTTCTTTGTTATAGTAGTTTAGCTTGTGCTCTAACTAATAAAGTCAGGATTATTAAGGAAGAGAAGACATCACAAATCTCTAAAGAGGTCTGAAAGATAAGTGTAAATGTTTCATATATTTTAATTTTTTCTGAGTTTTATATTGTATGGACAACTTTTTACTATACAAATTTGGACCATTTCCTGAGAACAAAATGCATATATTTTGACATTACAGGGGTATTCAAAGGAGTCATCTACCAAATGACTTTCTATATGTAAACTGCATAAAGTTGGGTCTACCTGATCTGCCTTAGGACAGCACTTAACATGGTAACCCATCCAAAACAGATTCATTAATTCCGAAAGCTTTGGGAAGTTAATTAAGTCTTTACTTACTTGTATAGAAACAGGGTCAAAGTAGTCACTATGCTAAACACCAGAAAAAAGAATTTCTAATAACTTTCTCGCCCAACTATTTGATCAAGTATCCCTTTTATAAGCACACTCAGACAAGAGACCACTTCTCTCTTTTCTTGTCTATTGCCTTCGGAAGCTTTCATTTCTTACCTGAGTTAATCTGTGACCCTTAAAATTTATACTATCTTACTGCTTTCTCTTGGTTACTTGGTTTCTACAGGTCTATCCATTGTCCCAATAAGCACAACAAAAGCTTAAGTTTAAGTTTCGGAGTTTACAAAATAGGCAAATAAAAGGAAATTCCAGATAAAGAGACTAGTATGCGAAAAGTATAGAAGTGAGAAATGTCATAAAACATTTGGGGTAATTCCATGTTTGTGCCTTGAACTGGAAAGTAGAATATAGAGATGAGAGAATGACAGGAGATGAAGGTAGAAAAAAGGTATGGTAAAATTATTCAGGACTCTAGATGGAGACATAAATGAAGGAAGGAATCAGTTAACATGGAGTTTCGCAGTATATAATATATTAAGGAGAATACTGAAAGGTTATTAGCAAGGAGGGTAAGAAATCATATTTTCATATTAGAAAAATAATTCAGATTAAAGTACACAGGTTGGATAGAAAAAGTGAAGGCTGGAGTTTAGAAGAATAATTGGGATCCATTTGCAATAACTAAGGTGGAGAGGTAGTAAAGGTTTTAAGTAACTAAGCAACTGAGAAAGAGAAGGAAATGGGATATATTCAAGAAATACATAGTGTGAAGATAAAATTAATAGAGTTCGATGATCAGTTAGACAAGGAGAATGAGGGGGAGAAAATAGAGGTGATATTTTTCTTTCTAACATGGACGAATGAAATTGTGGATATAAAAGAAAAGATGATTTGGTAAAATTGACAGATTTTTTGAAATTGTAATTTCAATTTGGGTATAGGCAGTCCCAAGGTTACAGATGACCTGACTTGTGACCTTCCATACTTACAAATGGGCTCCCAAGGCTCCCCATAAGGATAAGGATAATTTCCAATTAGATAATTAAAGTAATAATTTGGGAACTACTTTCTTTAGCATATGTAAACAAACCTGCATGGCATAAGCAGTTCATTGGTGCAGCATCTTTACACTAGCAGCTGGTCTTGTCATTTATAGGGTTGCTTATGCACAGTATCACCTTCATCTTAACTTTTTCCTTCAATTTTGTGGGTCTGTGTTTACCCTCATGACCATACCTCCAAAGCAAAAGTCCACTGCAAGTCCAGGTGAGCCTGCATGGAAGAGAAAAGTGATTACTATGGAAACAAAAGTAGAAATAAGCATTTGGAGAAAGGCCAGGCACCATCATTCATTGGGAAAGCATTAAGTTTCAGTAGCTCAACTATCAGAAAAATTATAAAAGATAAAGTGAGAATAATGGATCATGTGAAAAGCAGTGCTCCAATGAAAGCATCAATTATTACTAAGCAACATAGTGGGTTAATTATTGAAATGGAAAGATTATTGATTTAGTTAGAAGATCAAAGTAAGCATAACATTCTTACTAGCCTAGCAACATTAGGTATTAGTTAACCTTTAATATAATTTTTTGAAATATGTCCTACCTAAACTTTTTGTATGCAATTGTTTTTAATGTTCTGTTCGTTTGAATTAAAAGAAAGAGCACAACAGTTTCTGTAACTTATTATTACAGTATAGGGGTGTTATTATTATTATTATTATAGTATTTCACTATATTATTATTATTAGCACATATGAGCCATTATGGTGTTGCTATTATTATTGTTACTATACATGCACTGTTTATCAGGGATCCGACTTACATACAAATCCCACCCTAAAGACATTCTTGGAAATGTATTTCATCTATAACATGGGGACTGCCTGTACTCTTATTTTATAAGAAAATGGCATTTCTTAGTGTAAGCAGACAAATAAAAGAATGTCTTAATTTAAACCACATTAATCTCTCCCTCCCTCTCTCATTCTTTCTCTCTCTGTCCCTAAATATGGTAATTTCATAATGGTTCAAAATGGTATATGATTATTATTTTGCTAATAAGTGATTAAATTTTATTGAGTGATTATAATTTTTCTATCACCAGTCTAATTATTTCATTTAATCCTTAAAGCAAACTATTGAGCAAAATAATTATATTTAGTTTACAAAAAGAATATCAAGATAGAGAATTTAAGTAATGTAACTAAAAATACACAGCCAGTGTCTTAATCAGTTCAGGCTGATATAACAAATTACCATAGACTCAAACAACAGAAATTTATTTCTCATAGTTCTGGAGGCTGGAAAGTCCAAGATCAAGGCACCAGCATATTCAGCCAACTGTGCAAACCGCATGTGTTTGGTTTGCAGGTGCCCAACTTCTCTTGTAGCCTCACATGTGGAAGAGCAGAAAGAGGAAGCAAACTCTGTGTCTCTTCTCATAAAGGCACCACCCTCATGACCTAATTATCTCCCAAGGTCCCCACCTTCTGATACCATCACAATATGGGTTAGAATTTCAACATACAAATTTTAGGGAGACACAAGCATTCAGTGCATAGCAGTCATAATTGGCAGAGCTTGGAAGTAATCATACAAGATATGAATGCCTAAAATTACTATTCCTGAGCTCACCTTCCTCTTTAATTAATTTAGCAAACATTTGTTAATTATCTAATTCATTCTACATAGCTACTCAAGTCACAAGTTCATGGATGGAAATGTTTATAGTGGAAATGCTCTAGTGGAAAGAGCAAATGAAGAATGTTTGAAAACAAAAGGGGATTTAGGTTTGTTCCAGCCACAGAGGAAAATCTCTGGATTTTTTTTTTTTTTTTTTATCTGTGATGAGAAGACGACATTGCAGAACTTGAGCAAGGAAGTGTCATGGTCTGATTCATGTTTTTTAGGAATGGTTCAGAATGCCATGTAAAATGGATTCTAGAGGGGAGCAAGAGTAGAGGCATGAAAAACTATTAAAAGGCTATTGTAATAGGGCTCTTTAGAGATCATGGTGGCTGCATCTGGGTGGTAAACGTGGAGGTAGACAGAAGTAAAATTTGTGATATATTTTAAGCAGAGTTTGGTAAAAACCTTCTAATGGATTGAATTTAGGAAGAATTGTTCCCACAGGGAGGCCAGTCAATTTGTACCCACAGTTTCCTCCATCCAGGGGGCTGAGGGTAAGGGGAAGAGGGCAGGAGAGGAGGAAGGCTGTCATCATAATTACATGATCTTTTTTCTTCAATCCAGTGTGCCTATAACAATGGTTTATGTATAATGAACAGTGAAAGTAGATATTCCTCAAGTAAATATCAAATGAAATGATTAATGATATTTGCTGTTATGTTCTTTGTTGTTATAGTCAGTCTCAATCAAAATGATATAAATCTAAATAACATGATATTGTCTTCTGCAAAGTGGCATTCAGGATCAAATGAAGGCATAAAATTTTGATATTAGTATAGGAAGAATTAAATACAAATTTATAATATCATAATTTTAATGGATTTTAAAAATGAATTCCAGAACAATTGAGGATAGGATGTGTTTTATCTCCTTTAAGATTACTGTAATTGCTTTCTAATTGGGTTGTCAATATTTTTTCCCTAAATTTAATTTATTTTTTAGTTCCTTGGTGTTGAATTCAAAATAAATATTTTAAAAATCCTTACTTCTTAAATAATACATTCAATAATCAAATAACAAAATAATGAACCAAATAAAGATTTTTCTTTGTTTTACACAAGATCCAGCCAAAGCTGCAAAAATTTGAGCACCAAAGGAAATAAAGTAGTATGGGATTATAATCCAAAGTATAAAATAAATATACATGAATCCATATTGACATAAACAAAGGACTAATAAATTTGTAAATGGAGAAGAAAAGATGTATCTCACCCACAGAAGAATTCCAAGTTGATTATATAAATACTTTAGTCTAAAGGTGGGGAAACATAACTCCCTACTCCTTAAATATAAGCTGCACATAGAGATTTAATTCCAAGAAGTAAGAAATGAAAAAAAAGGGGAAAAGACTAAATTTACGGTGGAAAAACCTAACAAACATGACCTCAGCCATGTGATCAAGGTTAATATAAACAGTCATGAATCAAGTTGATAGTATGTATTCTTGATATGATGTAATGAAAATGACCCTTTACCACTGTGACAATCCTCCTCAAAACCACATTTAACACCCATATAATCATGAGAAAAACATCAAATTCTGATAGAACAGCTTCTTACAATATACCTGACCAACACTCTTCAAAACCGTTGAGGTTGTCAAAAATCAGGAATGTCCGAGAAACTGTCACAGCCAATAGTAGCTTCAAAAGACAAGACAATTAAAACTTTGTGATATCCTGTGTGGAATTCTGGAACAGAAAATCTAAGGAGAGCTGAATGAGCTATGGACTTTGGTTAATAATGATATATCATTTTTTAACTATTAGTTATAAAAAAAATTGAGCATACTAATATAAGATGTTCATAATAAGGGAAACTGTGTCAGGGGGATGTAGGGGCAGAACATACAGGAACTCTATGTGCTGTCTGTTCAATTTCTCTATAATCTAAAATTAGCCTAAAGAATAAAGCCTATTAATAATGGTAACTTAAAACAGCAAAAGAGGAAGTCAGGGAGTGAGCCAAAGCAATAGCAGCATGAGAATAATTGATTCAATGTCTTGTTACTGGTATTAGGATGTTGATGTCCATGTGCAAGGACCCAAGAGAGGCTTTTAGGAGCTAGAAGCAGCCCCCATTTGACAGTCAGCAAGGAAACGGAAACTTCAGCCTTACAGTCATGTGGAACAGAATCTGCCAACATCTGAATGAAAATGGAAATGGATTCACTGCTAGAGTCTGCAGCAGAGCAAAGAATGCAGTTCTGCTGGCACCTTAATTTTAGTCCAATAATACCTCCATCAGACTTCTGCCCCGTAAGACTGTAAGACAATAAGTTTGTTTTGTATTAATCTACAAATTTGTGGTAATTTGTTATAGGAGTAGTGGCTCCAAATGAACAGAATCTTAGTCATGAGTTTTCTAAATTGGTTCTTTAATCTAATTAGGCTTAAAACAATTGATGATCCAGCTTTCAGTGTTAAAGAGGACACCAGCATTCCATGGCATATTGTGGTAAAAGAGATATGCAATGTGTTGCTATCCCTAATAAAATACTTACAGAAGGCGAGGTTCTGCATGACCAAGCATTTATTTACTACCTTAGAACATTTTAGTCAAACAAATTCTGCCTATGGACATTAGTTTTAGCCCATATCCATGAGTTCTAGCCTGCTATTTCTGATAGTCTAGACAATGCTAGCTTAGCTAACTTCTTCAATTGTGTAAACCAATCATTTGCAATACATCTATCTCTTGAACCCTGATTGAAGCAATAATGATTAGGATTTTTTTTCCATTGGGTATTTACTTAAGAAATGTAATAAAAATTTTAGAAATGAATTTAACAACCTGTACTATATCTATTTTTATCTAAAAGTTTATAGGTTTAAACGTTTTTCCTAATTATTTTCAGGTTAAGTTAGATTAGAATTGGTTCACCTAAGAATAAGTATAATTTGGGAGGGAAGGTAAGGTGGTTGACTAGAGACATCAGTCACTAGATTGTCTCAGAAAGAAGAAAAAGTATTAGGTGAAGAAAACATAGCACAGGTGTAACTATGTGGGAGGAGTGCCAGACTGTACCAGAGATCCTATGGGAAGAGGCTGCAGAACAAAACAAGAAGGAGCAAGATTTCAGCAAAGACTGACCCCTGAGGAATTTGAGCACCTACTGACATTGAGCATTTTTTTCATATGTTTATTGTCCATTTGTCTATCTTTTTTTAGAATCTTCTGTTGATGTCTTTTGCCCCCTTTCAATGTGGTTGTTTGACTTTTTCTTGCTGATTGTCTCCAGTTCTTTGTAGATTCTCATTAAAACATCCAAAAACAATAGATGCTCGCATGGATGCAGAGAGAAAGGAATGCTTATATACTGTTTGTGGGACTGTAAATTAGTACAACCTCTATGGAAAACAATATGGAGATTCCTCAAAGAACTAAAAGTTAACTTACCATTTGATCCAGCAGTCTCACTACTGGGTATTTACCCAAAGGAAGTCATTTTATCAAAAAGACACCTGTATTTGAATGTTTACTGCAGCACAATTAACAATTTCAAGGATGTGGAATCAACCCAAATGCCCATCAATTTATGAGTGGATTAATAAACTGTGGTATATTTATACCATGGAATACTACTCAGCCATGAAGAAGGATGACTTAATGCCTTTTACAGCAATCTTGAAGGAACTGGAGGCCATACTAAGTGAAGTATCCAAAGAATGGAAAAACAAACACCACATGTATTCACTATTAATTTGGAAATAGTTGATGAGCACACATGTGCATAGAGGGAAGTAAAACTCAATGGAAATCAAGTGGGGGGAGGAGGGAAGACAGGATGGGCAAAAAACTACCTAACGGGTACAATGAACACTATCAGGGTGACAGGCACACTTATAACCATGACTCAAGCATTATAAAAGTGATCCATGTAACCAGAAAGGTTTGTATTCCCGTAATGCTGTGAAATAAAAAAAAAGAACATATCAGTTGTTTTCAGTCAGTTTTCAGCCATTATAAAAAAAACTGCTGTAAATATTAAAAAAATAGATAAAATTTTAGGAACACACAACCTCCCAAGTTTGAATCAGCAAGAAATAGAAATCCTGAACAGAACAACAATGAGTAGTGAGATTGAAACAGTAATGCCAAATCACCCCCCCCCAAAAAAAAAAAATCCAGGGACCAAACAGATTCATAGCTGAATTCCATCAGACATACAAAGAACTGGCACCTATCCCAATGAAACTGTTTCTTAATATTGAGAAGGAGAGAATCCTCCGTAATTCATTCTACAAAGCCAGTATCACCCTGATACCAAAGCCAGGAAAAGACACAACAAAAAAGAAAAGTACAGCTCCTCATGAACATAAATATAAAAATAATGAACAAAATGCTAGCAAACTTAATCCAACAGTGCATCAGAAAGATAATACACCACAATCAAGTGGGTTTCATCCAGGGATGTAAGGATGGTTCAATGTACGCAAATGGATATATGTGATTTATCACATAAACCAAATTAAAACCAAAACCCATATGATAATCTTAATAAATGCAGAAAAAGCATTTAATATCCCTGCACCCCTGTATGATAAAAACCCTCAACAAACTAGGTATAGAAGGAACATACCAAAAAATCATAAAAGCCATATATTACAAACCCACAGTCAACATCATACTGAAGGGGGAAAGTTGAAAGCATTTCACCTAGGAACTGAACAAGACAAGGATGCTCACTATCACCACTTCTATTCAACATAATTTGAAAAGTCCTAGCCAAAGCAATCGGGCAAGAGAAATTAATAAAGGGCATCCAAATTAAGAAAGAGGAGGTCAAACTATTCCTGTTTGCTAATGGTATGATCTTATATATAAGAAACTGTAAACATTCTTCCAACAGATACCTAGAATCAATAAATGAATTCAGTGAAGTCTCAGGTTATAAAACTAATGTACATAAATCAGTAGCACTTTTATACACTAATAACAGTCAAGTTGAGAGTCAAATCAAGAACTCAATACCATTTACAATAGCTGTAAAGAAAAAATACCTAGGAATACACTTAACTAAGGAGGTGAAAGATCTCTATAAGGAGAACTACAAAACAATGCTTAAAGAAATCATAGGTGAAACAAACAAATGGAAAACCCTCCCATGCTCATGGATTGGAAGAATCAATATCTTAAAATGTCTATACTGCCTAAAGTGATTTACATATTCAATGCAATTCCCATCAAAATATCAATGTCATTTTTACAAAGATTAGACAAAAGAATCCTAAATTTCATATGGAATCAAAAAGAGCCCAAATATCCTAAGCAATCTTAAGCAAAAAGAACAAATCTGGAGGCATCATGTTGACTGACTTCAAATTACACTACAAGGATATAGTAACCAAAATAGCACAAAAACAGACACATAGATCAATGGAATAGAAGAGAAAACAGAAGAAAAAATCCATATACCTATGGCCAACAGATCTTTGACAAAACAGACAGATACATACACAGGGGCATGAACAGAAGTTTTTCAAAAGAAGATAGAGAAATGGCCTACAAACATGTGAAAAAATGCTCAACATCACTAAACATCAGGGAAATGCAAATTAAATTCACAATGAGATACCACCTCACCCCTATCGGAATGGCCATTATTAAAAAGTCAAAATCAATAGATATTGGTGTGGATGCAGTCAAAAGCAAACACTTATACACTGTTGATGGGAATGTAAATTAGTACAACCTCTATGGAAAACAGTATGGAGATTCCTCAAAGAAGTAAAAGTAGACCTACCATTTGATTCAAGAATCCCACTACTGGGTATCTACCTAAAGGAAAAGAAATAATTATATTAAAAAGACACCTGTACCCGAATGTTTATTGTAGCATAATTTACAATTGCAAAGATATGAAATCAAGCTAAGTGTCCATCATCTGATGAGTGGATAAAGAAAATATGGCATAAATATACCATGGAGTACTACTTATCCATAAAAAGGAATGAAATAATGTCTTTTGCAGCAACTTGGATGGAATTGGAAAACATAATCGTAAGTGAAATATCTCAGGAATGTAAAAACAAATACCACATGTTCTCACTTACAAGTGGGAGCTAAACAGTGGGTATATACAGTTATCCAAAATGGTATAATGGACACTAGAAGCTAAGAAGAGGGGAGGGTGGGGAGGAGTGAGGGATCAAAATTACCTATTTTGTACAATGTACACTATTCAGGTGACGGATACACTAAGGGCCCTGACTTTACCACCATATAATTCATCTATGTAACACTTGTACCTCCTAAATCTATTGAAATAAATTTTCAAAAAAAAATATAAAAGATTCACCATAAAAAAGTTCAAGTATAATTTAACTAACATAAATTGAAACATAAATTGAAGGTAACATGCAGCAGAGACCATATTTGGCAGTGGAGGAAATAATAATGTTATTTAGCCTAACAATGATTTTCTTTAGAAGTCAATTTAAAATCTAATGGATACTCTGCTGGAATCATAAATAAGATATTTGGTCTTATGATTACAAACTATTGCCTAATTACATATATTGTGGTTACTCTCTTCCTAAAGAATTTGCTGATACATCCTAATATACATATATGCATGGATACACACACAAACACACGCACCACACACATGTAAATGAAAATAATCATGGTTAAAACTGAAACCTCAATCTTTAGGAATTTTATAAATCTCTTTTCTGATTGTATTGATAGCCCCAGGACTCTGTAAATTTCCCAAAGTCTGGGTGTCTTCTAGTTGGTCTTTGATGGCAAATTTAAACCTTAAGGTATTAATAGCAAGAGGTAGCTGTGGTAGCTTTTGACATTGATGGTTTTCAGCAGCCTATGTATTTCTTGAAGTTAGAATTTCCTGTTTTGCAGTTCACTTTTTACCATGAAGCCTGGGGAGGTCATTTCATACTTTGACTTTTATAAGGGCTAGCCAAATAGGCTTATGAACTTGCCAGGTTACCACACTTTATGAAGGCTTTATTTACAGGCTTGTGGTAATTTTTATTTAGGTGAGTGACTTTTATGCAGGAAAGTGGCTATTTTTATTTGTGTAGAACTATAACAGCCGCCTTAGCAAATGCAGGTGGACAGTACTGCCCTTAGCAATCTGGCACCACAGAAGCCAGGAATCAATTACAGAGAAGAAGAGAGTGTATCAGTTTTATATTTCTGTGTAACACATTTCCACAACCTTAGTAGCTTAAAACAATATAAATTTACTGTCTTACAGTTTCCATGGGTCAATAGTCTGGGCATAGATTGGCTGGATTTTCTGCTCAGTTTTCACAAAGCTCAAATCAAAGTGTTAGCAGTAAAAGTGTTAGCTGGGCTGCATTCTAAACGAAATGAACCTCTTCCAATTCATTTAGTTTGTTGGCAGAATTCATTTCTTTTTAGCTTTACAACTCAGGACAGCTTCAGTTTTCTTCTAGGCTAGCAGGAGAACATGTCTCTGAGACTTTACCTTATTTGTTCTTAAATAAATTTTATTATGAATATTTGAGGTTAACAACATGATATTTTACAACACATATAGGTAGTAAGATGGTTACTATAGTGAAATAGATTATCATATATATCATCTCACATAGCTACATTTTAATGACAGGAGCAGCTAAAAGTCTATTTATTTAACAAAAATCCCTAATACAATACAATTTTATTAATTTTAGTTTTCATATTGTAAGTAAGATCTCTAGATTTGTTCATCCTGCATATCTCCTATTTTGCATTCTTTTATCTACATCTCCCCATTTCCTTCTCCGTGCCCTGCCCATGGTAATCCCTACTTCATTCTCTGTCTCTGTATCTCTGTGTATTTGAGCTCTTTTTTAAAAAAATATTCCAAATGTAAGTGAGATCATGCAACATTTTTCTTTCTGGACCTGGCTTATTTCACTTAGTATAATATCCTCAAGGTCCACCAATGTTGTGGAAAATGATAGGATCTCCTTCTTTTTAAGGCTGAATAATATCCCATTGTGTGTGTGTGTGTGTGTGTGTGTGTGTGTGTGTGTGTGTGTATCATATTTTCTTTATTCATTCATCCGTCAATGGGCATTTAGCTTATCTAGGCTATTATGAATAATGCTGCAATGAACATGGGAGTATAGATATCTTTTCAAGGTAGTAATTTCATCTCTTTGGGGATATACCTAGAAAGAAGAGGGGATTGCTGGGTCATATAGTAGTTCTATTTTTAATTTACTTAGGAATGTCCATAATACATAATGACTGTACTTCGCTTCACCTTATTTTATTGTATTTTTAATTATTTACTTAACTGTGGTAAGAACATTTAACATGAGATCTACACACACAGCAAATGTTTAAGTGCACAATACAATAGTATTAATTATAGGTACAATGTTTAGCAGCAGATTTCCAGAACTTATTGATCTTTCATATCTTAAACTATATATTCATTGAGTGGAAATTCCCTATTTCCCCCTTCCTTATCCCCGGGAAATTACCATTCTACTCTCTGTCTCTATGAGTTTGACGATGTTAAGGACTTCATGTAAGTGGAAACATGCAGTGTTTTTCATTATGTTACAGATTTATTTCACTTAGCATGTTCTCCAAGTTCACTCATGTTGTCACATGATGTTGGGAAAACTGGATATCCACATGCAAAAGAATGAAATTGGACCCTTACCTTACACTATACCCCAAAATGAATTCAAAGTGGGTTAAAGATTTAAATGTAAGACTTGAAACTTTAAAACTCCTGAAAGAAAATATAGGGGAAAATTTCATGATGTTGATCTTGGCAATGATTTCTTAGATACGAACCCCAAAGCACAACCAACAAAAGTAAAATTAGACAAGTGGAAATACATCAGACTGAAAACCTTCCATACAATAAAGGAAGCAATGAATAGAGTAAAAAGAGAACCTATGGAATGGGTAAAATATTTTCAAATCACATGTTTGGAAAGGGGTTAATATCCAAAATAGATAAGAAACTCCTATAACACAATTTCAAGAACGAAACAACCAACCAAGTGAAAAAACAAAAAAAACACCCCACTTAATTAAAAAAATGAACAAAGGACTTGAATAGACAGTTTTTCAAAGAAGACATAAAAATGGCAAACAGTTATATGACAAGATCTTCAACATAACTAATTATCAGGAACATACAAATAAAACAACAATGAAATATGACTTCACTTGCTAGAGTGGTTATTAGCAAAAAATAAAAGATAACAAGTGTTGGGGAGGATATGGAGAAATTGGAAGCCTTATATACAGCGTATGAAAGAACGAATGCTTTCTCCCCAAAGTCAGGAACCAAAGATGTCCAACCTCATCACTTTGATTTAACAGTGTACTAGAGGTTTCAGCCCAGACAATTAGGCAAGAAAAAGGATTAAAAGGCGTCTAACTTGGAAAGGAAGAAGTAAAACTCTATTTGCAAATTACGTGATCCTGTATATAGAAAATCCTAAGGATTACACTAAAAATCTATTAAAACTAATAAAACAGTTGAGCAAAGTTGCAAGATACAAGATCAATTTATAAAATACAATTATTTATGTAAGTTAGCAATGAGAATATGCATATGAAATTAAAATAAACATTTCCAATCATAATAGCATAAAAATAACAAAATAATTAAGTATAAATTTAACAAAAAGGAGTGTAAGACTTGTACCCTAAAAATTCCAAAATATTGCTGAAAGATATTTAAAAACAAATAAGTAAATAGAAAGGCATCTCATTTTCATGATTGGAAAACCATATTGTTGAGATGACAATACTTCCTATATTGATCTAAAGATTCAGTGCAATTCCTATCAAAATCCTTGCTGGCTTTTTGGAAGAAATTGACAAGTCGAAGTTAAAATTCATGAGGAAATGCAAAGGACCCAGAATAGCCAAATGCAGCTCATACCACATTTGAATCATTCCTGATTTCCACCCTTAGTGCAAATCTACAGTAATCAAGACTGTGTGGTACTGGCATAATTACAAACATATGGTCAATTTATTTTTGACAAATGTACCAAGAAAATTTAATGGTGAAAAAATAGTCATTTCAACAAACGCTGCTGGGGAAACTGAATGACCACATGCAAACGAATAAAGTTGGAACCTTACCTCAAATCATATGCAAATCATAAAACAAACAAATAAAAACAAGGAAACAAATAAAAAAAATCAAAAAACCCCATAAAAATCCAAAATGGATCATAGACCTAACTGTAAAGGCTAAAACTCTAATATTCCTGGAAGAAAATACAGAAGTAAATCTTTTTTCTTTTTTATTTATCCTTTTTTTATTGTTTGTTATTATAGGGGTACAGATGTTTAGGTTACGTATGTTGCCCTTACTCCCCCTTCCCCCCAAGTCCCAGTTTCAAGCGTGTCCATCTCTCGGATGGTGCGCATTGCACTCTGTGTATGCATATATCCGTCCCCTCCTCCCCCTCCCCCTCCCTCTTCCTCCTCCCCTCCGCCCGACATCCAATAGATGTTATTCTTATATGTACACTTATGTGTTGTTCAGTTAATACCAATTTGATGGTGAGTACATGTGGTGCTTGTTTTTCCATTCTTGGGATACTTCACTTAGCAGAATGCGTTCCAACCCTATCCAGGAGTATACAAGAGTTGCTGTATCACCATTGTTTCTTAAAGTTGAATAGTACTCCATGGTATACATATACCACATTTTATTAATCCACTCATGTATTGATGGACACTTGGGTTGTTTCCACATCTTTGCAATTGTGAATTGTGCTGCTATAAACATTCGGGTGCAGGTGTCTTTTGCATAGAGCGACTTTTGTTCTTTGGGGTAGATGCCCAGTAATGGGATTGCTGGATCAAATGGTAGTTCTACTTGTATCTCAGAAGTAAATCTTAATGGTCATGGGTTAGGAAATAGTTTCTTAGGTACTACATCAAAAGCACGAAAGAAACGAAAAAAGAAATAAACTGGACTACAACATTTAAAAACTTTTGTGCTGCAGATTATATCATCAAGACAATAAAAACACAGAATGAGAGAGAAAATATTTGTAAATCATATGTCTGAAAAAGAACTTGTATCCAGATATTGAAATGTCTTACTATTAAATAATAAAAAGATAAAACGATAATAACTCAATTTAAAAATGGTCAAAGGATTTGGATGGGTATTTTCTCTAAGATATACATGTGACCAATAAGCACATGAAAAGTTGCTCAACATTATTTGTGAAAATAAAAATCACAATGAGAAGTCACTATGCACTTACTTTGATGGCTGTAATAAAAAACGCAGACAATAATAAATTTAGCAAAAATATGGAGAAATTTGAACTCTCATACATTGCTGATAGGAATATAAAATGGTCCATCACTTTGGAAAACAGCTTGGCAGTTCCTCAAAAGTTAAACATAGTGTTACCATATGACCCACAATTCCATTCCAATGTATATATCCAAATGAAATGAAAATACATGTCCATACAAAAACTTGTTTATGAACATTCATAACAGCATTATTCATAATAGCCCAACAGTCGAAATAACCCAAATGTCTGTCAAATGATGACTGCATAAATAAAATTTAGCATATCCATACAATGGAATATTACTTGGCAATAAAAAGAAACGCAGTGTTGATTCATGCTATTACACAGATGACCCCTGAAAACATTATGGTAAGTTAAAGAGGCCAGTCATAAAAGAACACATATTAGATGATTCCATCTATGGTAAATGGCCAGAATAATAAAATGTAATGAGACAGACAGTATTTTAGTAGTTGCTTAGTACCAGAGTAAAATGAGGGCAAATAGAGATTGACTGTTAATAACAGAGGGTTCTTTCAGGGGAGTTAAAAACTTGATTGTGGTAATGCTTGTACAACTCAGTGAATAGAAAAATGTTGAATTATACACTTTAAATGGATGAATTTTATGGTATGTGAATTATATCTTAACAAAATTATTTGAAACAAACAAAAACAGCAACAAAAAGGGAAGACCTGGGACTTTTAAAAGCTAAGCAAGACAATGTATTGAGGTATATATGATAAAAGTTGGTCCATTTTAGGCTTCCAGGGCCACAAGCTACAGAAAAAACCAAAGCAGTTTTACCTTAGAAATATGTTGAGGGTGATTCTCCAGTTGAAACAAATGAGAGAACTAGAGGGAATCTTTCCTATGCCAGAGATTTTAAAAAATTTCTAAGCTTACGCTTACTAAATGACTAAACTAAAGCAAGGACTAAAATGCTTGCTCACAAGAAAGTGTGAAAGCTCAGAGCTCAAAAGATAAATAGAATGAGGAAGGATTAAATTAAATTTAGAGGCTAAGCAGAGAGGGAGTAAAATAGCATATGGTGAGTGGAGCTGCTAACAGTGCAAATTTCTAGACTTTGCAAGAAGGCAGCAATAGCTCACACAGCAGCATGAGACAATAGTGAATAGGTGGATTTTCCCCCAAAATGAAAAGCACTTATTGAAAAATATTAAACCCTCCATGAGAACTTTCTCCCAATTGTGTTTCACAGAAGTGTTTAAATATATACTGTCATTGATTCCCTGACAAACCACTATGGCTAAACTAAAGATTTTCCCCAATTCTTCTTCCTTTAAATACCATTGGATTTCTGCTATGGCCTGCAATAGAGATTTTTGACTCTGCCTGGACATTAAAATACCCTGGGCCAAGATGCCCCTAAACAGGTGAATGTATAAACAAACTGTGGTTCCTCCATACGTTAGAATGTTATTTAGTAGTAAAAAGAAATGAGCTCTCAAGCTGTGAAAATACATGGAGGAACCCGAAATGCATAGCGCTAAGTGAAAGAAGCCAATCTGAAAACAATACACATGGTATGATTCCAACTAGGGAATTCATCTGGAAAAGACAAAACTATGAAACACACACACACACACACACACACACACACACACACACACACACACACACAATCAATGGTTGCCAGGGGTTCTAGTGGAGGGGAAAAAGGATGAATACTTGGAGCACAGAGGATTTTTAGATCAGTGAAACTCTTCTGTATAATGCTATAATAGTGGATACATGTCATTATATATTTAATCACCCATAGAATGAGTCATTAAAACTCATAGAATGTACAATACAAAGAGTGAACTCTAATGTAAACTATGGATTGTACTTAATAATTATGCATGTAGTATTGTGAAAATCATGTCATCAGTGTAGCAAATGTACCACACTAATGTACGATGTTAATAATGGGGAGAAATGGTGCATGCGGACGGGGAGTGATGAGAAGGTGCATGGTAACTCCCAGTACTTTCCAGTCAATTGTTCTGTAAACTTAAAACATTCAAAAACAAAGTCTATATATAAAAAAAAACTCTTAGGAGCTTTTAAAAATTCATCTGCACAAATTCCTCATTCAGAGATGCTAATTTAATTATTCTGGTGTGAGATATCGTATTTTTAAAAAAGTACACATAGATGTCGGTATTTGGCTGATTATCTAAATTTGCCAGGAATGGTCCTGTGCTGTGATAATATAGTATGTCCTGTTAATTCTTTGATTTTTTTTTCCATTAAAGCCTTTGGCTGAGATAGGTTCAACTTTATTGGTGCTATGGGATTTATCACTTTTACAACAGACTAAAACTGATACTATAGCTGTAAGTATCAAGACTTTTTGCATGTAGTGGCTCACACCTGTAATCCCAACACTTTGGGGAGGCTGAGGTGGAATGATCACTTGAGGCCAGGAATTTGAG